>OZ005650.1:237210016-237233016 GCA_963930645.1 Salticus scenicus
TATTGATCAAAACTGGCTCTAGAGAAAGTGTGCTGTATTGGACTGACCATTAAATATAATTAGTAATATTTAGCACTTTAAATGTAAGTATGCTTTTTTAAATATTTAAGCAGTTAATTACCTATATTTTGTTGAATATAATATAATAATTGTTATTTTATATTATTACAGAATAAATGCCTTAATAAAGCAGTTGAATGCAATAAGAAATGTTTTTTTTCAAAAATTCAAGATAATTTATTCTATGGTAGAAATGAAAACTCATTCTTTTTCTTCCTAAAATTCCTATTATTTTAAATGCACTAAAAAAAAGAGCTTAAAATTTGTGAGATAAATATAGTTTTTGTATTTATTTAGCGTTCCACCCATCTTTTGTTTAAAAAGATAATTCAAACGTTTATTGGCATGGCAAAAGAGCCATTGTTCACATTTCACCCCCCCCCCCCCCCCCCCCCAAAAAAAAAAAAAAAAAAAAAAAAAGCAGATTTTAATTTTTGATTTTCTTTTGAGCATGTAATGGTAGAAAAGTATTGTTTTTCGGTGTTGTTTTCGAAATTGATTTGCTATATTTACATCTTTTCAGTTAAAAAATATCTATATATATATGTATGTATATATATATATATATATATATATATATATATTTAACGATTTCTTTGTTTGTGTAAGTGTGTGTGTGAGGAAGAGAGAGAGAGTCTATTATTAGTAAAACCAGGAAATTATATTTTCCGGAGTCCAAACTCTACATACTAAGACTTTATCATGGAAGGATTCTGCTTGAAACTTTTTATTAACACCTAAATGCCTGATTTAAATGATAAATCAATTTAAAAATGTTTTTCGGCTTTAATTTGTTAAATAAATCATGGGGAAAATAATTTAAAATATCATATATTATTTTAAGTAAGGTTTACGTCTAAAAGGCAATTTGTTGCGAACCGGCAACATTAATCTTCAATCGAAATAATAATTTTCCTTTGATAAAATTTTAAATATGGACTACATACTTTACGATGCAATAATTTTTAACACACATTTAATAATTTTTAACTGTTGCCTCTACATGATGAAAATTGATTTAATAATGCTGTCAGTAAGTAATTTATTGGAAAAATTAGGCACTAGAGCTTCAATAGTATTCTAATAGTATTTTAGAAGACAAAATTGGGTATGTTGACGAAAGGCAACAGGTGGTTTTTAAGAGAACAATTGAACAATTTTAACAGCTTACGTTTATTTTTTTAAACTTTTGTTCAAAAGAATTTATGCAGTGGTAACATACATACAACCAAATATTAGAAACATACCAACTGCAAATGTACAATTCGATTTAAACGTCCGGTATCAAATTTGATACTTTGAGCATTTAAAAATTAAAAATTGGACAAATGTTTCGTATACAGGAACATCCAAAAGAATTCAATTACGTTTCATCTTGGAGCAAAAATTCTAGTGAATAAAATTACACTAAACAAATGAATTACACTAAACAAAATCAAATGAGCGTATAATATTTATATGCATAAAAGTTTTGGTATAGGATATTGTAGGAAAAATCATTCACTATTCGTGTTCAGGTACACACACACACACACACACACACACACACACACACACACAAAAAAAAAAAAAAAAAAAAAAAAAAAAAAAAAAAAATCGGATATATTAGGATTATTCTTTGAAGTTGTTGGAAGTTCATTTCAAGTTATTATGTGACTCTCATAATGTGTTAAACTTAAGTGCAGTATATTTTGCGTACATAATTTTAGGAAATGTACATGACTACCCAAAATTAAGCGAAATTATTTTCTCTATTGAATATGATAGGTAGGAGTTCTTTAACACATTTTATAAATTTCGGGAAAGTTTTATTAAGTTCAATGTTTGTGTGAATAATTTGGAATAATCTTTAAATTTAATCACAGTCTTTTTTTTTTTTTTTTTTTTTATGAATGCAAATATTATGTTGAATCGTGGGAGGACCTCCTTCAGAAATAAATATCTGTTAAATAAATCTGTTTCTGAAATAAGTTTAAACTTTTCAAAGTAAGTATGTACAATACTTGTTTTCTTACGTTTTAGTCTGTAATCTGTCTTTATAGAATTCGAACGCAGGGAAGTAGAAGGTTTTGATAGTGCAAAATCAGATATATTTAATCCGAATTGCCGGCTATGGTTAAACTATGTTATAAAAACGAAAAGTGAATAAATATTTTTTTAAAAACTCTATGATTATCATATAAATATAAATCACATATAAAAAAATGATATTAAAAATAGTTTTGTTGCATAGATTATTACGGCTAATTTTTCTGAGCAAGAAGATAAACGAGACGGCTTTACAACTTTTTTTTTTTTCAAAATTGTTCCAGCGATGTTTTTGCCGTATATCTCCAGGGTGGTGAGCGAACAGTGAACGCTAATTATGCTGAAGATGGGGGTATTTTAGATCGAAATATCATCTCAAAAACACACTAACTCTAAATATTTATGAAAATCATTGAAGTACTTACAATAAAAACGAAATTTCTGCTATTTATTCTTGGTGAATGTTACCGGTGAAAACTGAATTTTCTCTAGAGAATGGCAGAATGTTGTGTTTAAAATTAAGCTGCAAACTCAAAAATTCCACAAATCTAAAGTTTTGCTAAAACCATTCAAATAGTTAAAAAAAAAAAAAAAATGTTTCTGCCACATTTTTCCACGTGATGAATCTGGGTTAACAGTAAACGTTAATTTCCTCGAAGATGAGAATAAATCTAGCTTTTATGAAAATGAGGATAAATCAGATGGATTTGTCATTTCAAAAAATATCAAGATTTAAGATCGTTTGAGCCATTTCTCAGAGAACCAAATTTCAGCAATATTTTTTAACAGGAGGAATAAGGGTTAACAGCGAGATTTAATTTTCCAGAAAATGAAGATAAATCAAATGGGCTTGTCGTCTCAAAGCAGTCTTATTTCTATAAGTTTTATTAAAATTATTCATACCATTCTCGAGAAAATCCAAATTGAACCTGATTTCTGCGATGAGTTTGTTATCACAAGAAATCCTGAACCCTAAGTTTGTACCAGAACCTTTAGTTTCGTTTCTACAAAAACCAGGTATTTATCATTTTTCAGAATTAAGAGTGAAGTTAAACGTGAACACTAATTTTCCTAAGGATGAGAATAAGTCCAGTGTGTTTGTCGTCAGAAAAAAAAATTAACCCTAAGATTTTAACACATTCGTCTTATCCATTTCCCAGGAAACTAAAATCTGACGTATTTTTCAACAGACGTATGATGGGTTAGCAGAAAATATGAATTTTCCTGAAGATGAGAATATTACCAATCGAATTTTCACCCAAAAACCTTTAACCCCAAAATTTCAGAGGGGGAAAAATAAACAATATTATAGCAAAATCGTTCACATTGTATAAATTTAAATAAATGCATGTTTTATAAAAATGTGAAGTGGTGTTAGACGAACCTGGATTTATCTGTATCAAGTGATGACATACGGAACTTAGTTTTATCCGTATTCATTTTTATAATTACATACCTAGTAGCATGTATATTTTATTCCAGAGTATTGTTAGCACCACCCTTTTTTCACACCATTCAGATTTTAGAGTAATTTTCTTCAATATGTAATTACGATTAAATAAGGAGAAAATCGCTTTTAAAATATACTGGTGTGAAAAAAAAGGGCAGGGCTAATTGTACTCCAGAATAAATTATAAATGTTACGAGATGTGTAATTATTTCTTTAGAAAGTCGGTTCACAGTAAGCAAGATATATCTAGAAAATATTTTTTGTTTTTTCGACACTTGAATTTATAAATGAAGAAAAAAAATGGTCAGGGCAATCTAGATCATTCGGTTGGTTGGTTCGTTGGTTGAATGGCTTTTTTTGGCGCAAGGTCCAAAGTAGGACATGCTGCGCCAGCTAGATCATTCGGATTCTAACAAAATATATTTTTTATCAAAGTTTTATAGTACTCTTAGAAGGAAAAAAATATGCTCTTTCGAAATGTTGTCTTTCGATATCAACTACCAAGATCGGATGCCAAAATATAAGATTAAAAAAAAGCAGCTAATTCTACGAAATAAACACCCTAATTAACTTACACAGTTTTGTAATCTACTCTGAATTACACTTTTAATTTCGGTATTGTCCGGTTGCACTTGTTTGTCCGGGGGTTGTCCTTGTTTGTTCGGCTTTTTCATTACAACATGGTTTATTTTACCACATAAAGTGAATTTCTTTTTAAAATAAAAAGTGGTATTTTATCTATTTTTTATTTTTTAAATGATTATCGGATTTACCGTTCTCTCTTTTACAGTACTGTGATTGTTAATTCAAAATTTGATTCGGTTTCCGTAATAAAAATATGAGCAATTTCGATTTATGTTCTTCCTTTATGAAATTTAGCAAAGTATCTATTAAAGTGTTATATATATTCAATATTCATAACTATACTTACATTAAAATTTAAATACATATTATGAAAAAGAAAATCTTAAGTTATATTAAAAAAAATAACAGTTTACTTATTAATATCTCAAATATACATATGTTTGACTAATAATAATTTGAATTAAACCTTAAAAATAGCAATACGAATGAATAATAAATCTAGCAAAATTCAAATTTATTTTTACATGCATAATCAGGGTTCCCACGGCCACGCCTTTTTTCAAGGACTCTTCCACCAGAATAATCTTAAGATAAATTTATCATTAAATGTACAGTGCACGTTTAATAAGAAATGTATTTTCAGATAATACTGGTGGAAGAGTTCTTGAAAAAAATCTGCCGTGGGAACCCTGATAATATTAAATTAAATTTGACTCACACTCTCCAGCATTTTCATCGGTGATTGAAATAAGAACCACATATATATATATATACTAGCTGACCCGACAAACGTTGTTTTGTCATATAAATTATTTCTAGAGAATATTTTGCTAGAAAAAAAAATAACTAACTTATTGTAAGTGTGTAAGGATGTGGTATATAAGTGAAACAGGTATGGAGCGCTGTGAACGGTGACTGTGAATTCCGATTATAACGTAAAAGACATAATTACCGAAATTTTCGCTACTTGCTTCTTGCTACTTGCTACTTTCTACTTGCTACTTGTTATTTAAAACCTCCGCTGAATGTCGAACAGCACAAAATTTTATTTCATACGGCAAATATTTCAATTTATGAGAGAATCTCTGATAGCAACGAATTTCACATGAAAATTCCGTCTTTTATGAATAAGCTCTAACAATCTGGACCGATTTAATGAAAATTTTTATCAAAAAGTTATTACAATATCTAACATCATTACATGTACATTTATAACAATTCAATCAATCGATGCATGTGAGTATGTGTATAGTATGAGCGAAGTGAAATGTAGAGTTCGTATTAAATAAAAACTTAAACTCGTTTTCATTAAAGGTGAAAAAGTTGAAACTCAATTTATTTTATAACAGGTATATTTTTTTAATCTACAAAAACTTAATTTATCGTAATGCCATTGGATGTACAATATTTTTGGTTAATTCTTGAGGACTATACACAAACAAATTCGAAGGTTTTCCAACCCTGGAACACGCAACATATAATTGGCCGTGAGAAAAGCACGGATTTTCTATATCTAAGCCACAAATTGTGGCCCCTTTGGTGAATTTAAATATTCTAAGCCATTTTTGCGATGAATTGAAATGGCTATCTCAATTGTGGAACTAAAGATCTTGGCGAGAAGCGTCCGAGCTACCTCGGTGCCAAATTTTCCATACAAAAAATAAATAAATAAAATATCAGTGACATACACACGCACAAAAGTATGGGACCCCTTTGGTGACTTGAAATATTTTAAGCCATTTTTCCGATGAACTGAAATGGCTATCTCAATTGTGGAACTAAAGATCTTGGCGAGAAGCGTCCGAGCTACTTCGGTGCCAAATTTCAAATTTTCCAAAGGGATCCGATACTAAAAGTATTCCATACAAAAAATAAATAAATAAAATATAATAAATTAGCTACACAAATAAATTTGTAGGTTAGGGTGGTTGTTAATCAACGCGCGTGTAAATTTGATTGAAAATTATATAAAATACTCCCTCCAATTCCGCACTAAATTTGCAAAATGTATAGTTTTTTATGCACACTTCAAAACTCTTCAAACACTAATTACATCTTGATGTAATATTTCAATTAGGACACAATTTTTTGTATAACAATAATAACACGAAGTTATAAAATATTTTCCTAAATTTGATCGCAGCACCAACAGTCGGGACAAACTGGAATTACAATAGAATATACGCAAGCGAAGTGTGACGTCACTGACCGTCGGTGGATGCAAGAAAAAGATTTTCTATGTTAATCTCCCATTGGATTTTTTATAAAAAATTATTAAAAATCGAGGAAAATTATTTCTCGATTTTAATCCCCGTATTTGGGTATAGATATGTATTAGTTATCGTATGCATGTGTTAGATTGAGTTATTTTGCTCTCAAATTGACAAAATTTTAATTTTAAATTTCAAAACTCTGTCTTCCTTGGCGTTTTTTGTATTTGGCGATCAAAAACGTAATACGAAAATATACATGCCAGATGTATATTTTCGTAATATGTATTGTACGAAATTGTACAAAATTGTTTCATATTATTCATTACTCTCTTAATATAAGTTGTTGAAATAACCATTATTTTTGAAAGAAATTAAATATGTTCGCCAGATGATATGGCGATATTTTTTTTTCCGCGAAGGATGACAGAGTTTTGAGATTAAAAATTCAAATTTTATCAATTTTACAGCAAAAACAACTCAATCTAATGCATGCACATAATAACTAATACATATCTATACCCAAATATGGGGATTAAAATCGGGAAATAATTTTTCTCGATATTTAGTAATTTTTTACAAAAAATCCAATGTGAGATAAACATAGGAAATATTTTTCTTGCATCCACGGACGGCCAGCGACGTCATCACTTCGTTTGCGTATTATTGAATATTCGATACTACGATCGTAGCGCAGTCTGCTGGATCCAATGTGAAACATTCGAAAATCAACAACAATTTATAAGTGATAAATTAATTAAATAAACAATTTAAATTGGACTGAATTGTAAATCTAAACCATTCTCGAATCCACCTTCATTAAACTCGGTCCAGCCGTTTAGGAGGAGTTCAGTGACATACACACGCACAAAAGAAATATATATATAAAGATAAATACAAAGCCACAGCTTTAGTATAGACCTCCACCCACCTTGTCGACTTTAAATAATTTTGGCCATTTTTGCGATGAATTAACATGGCTATCTCAATTGCATAACTGACGATCTTGGTGAGAAACGTCCGTACTACTTCGGTGCCAAATTTCAAATTTTTCCAAACTAAAGCTGTTCCATACAAAAAAAAAAAAAAAAAAAAACTGTTTTATGATATATACAAAATAAAAATAAAAAATTCTAATAAATTCGAAATTATTATTATTTACAATTAAGGTGAAAACATAAAAGAACCTTTATAAGTTACATATAAAGTATCAATTAAAACGAAAAATTTTGTTTTACTGTAGAAAAGAAAAGTACTACTAAATTAAATAAAAATTTTAAGCTAATACCAAGTATCTCTATGAAAATATTTATTTACACGCGAATATTTTCATAGTATATTATTTTTTTTTTCTAATTTTTATTGTTTATCACGCGAAATTAAAAATATTTATTTCCGGAAAAAATAAATAAATAAAAAAAAAATAAACGTGAATTTTGTTTATTTTGGCATCAAATATATTTTTCTTTTTAATCATTTTAAAGTTAAAATGGAGTTTTTATTTAATATCTTTTGATCCAATTATCCGATTGAACTGCATTGTAAATCTAAACCATTCTCGAATCCACCTGAAGACACACAAAAAATTTCATTAAACTCGGTCCAGCCGTTTAGGAGGAGTTCAGTGACATACACACGCACAAAAGAAATATATATATAAAGATAAGACAAATCCGAATAACCTATGCACTTGATATTAATAACACTCTTTCCATTCAGAATATTAATGAAACAAATAGCACATCACCATTTTACAGAATTTTTATATCGTATAAGGTGTTTAAAAGGAATTTCGAATTAGAGTTATTATACATTTTTTTTCTGATTTTAATGAATTATGACAAAATAAAATAATAAAGTTTCACTACGAACAAATCATCACCGCAGCATGTTTTAGAAGCGACTAAATATAATTACATATGTTTTACTTGAATGCAGAAAATATCCGCAATAACAAGAGAAAGGAATAAACATCTCTTCTTTCGAATCACATGTCTGTCCGCGAAAGGTGAACAGTCGCCAGCAAATCCGCTGCTGACGATTCAACAATATTATATAAAACTATTTTTTGGTTTATTAATATTTTTAATATAAATAACTAAAAATAATTAAATAATAATTAAAAAAATTAAAGACTCTAAAAAACATTTTATAATATGCCTGTTATATAAAACGTCTTTGAAAATCAGTTGCTTATTATGATTTAACCCTCTGTGTCTTAAATAGTGGGGAGAATAATAACGTATAGTTCTGATATTATAAATTTCTGAAATTCCAGTTGAATGCCATATATCTTTTGAAACGACCTCATTGTACATCTATTGGCCTTTAGAACTATTACGAAACATCTATAGTATCATTTAGGATTCTGAGCATTCGATTATGCTCATTTGAAACATGCAGCAGCTGTCTATGAGACTATAAATCAGAGGAAGCCAATTTGTAATATAGTAACTACATGGTGTTTCGTATTAAATTTCCTCAATAAACAACACCCCACAGTTAAAATAAGTAAGAGTTTTGACAACAAATTTGGTATGTGAACGATTCGTGAGATGCGCTTAATAACTTAAAAAAAGAGTTTGTTAAAAACAATTCTACTATGTGTCACTATTTATGGGGAAATAGCAAATGTAACCAATTTCATGACTTACATGAAAACCAAAAACAAATCGATGAATGTTTGAATGATTTGCATTTTTTTTTTTTTTTTTTTTTTTTTTTTGTTTTAGTTGCCAACTTTTATAATTTATTCCGGAGCATTTTTAACCCCGCCTTCTTTTCTCACCAGAAATTTCGTAGAATACTTCTCTTTAATATGTGACAAGGATTAAATATGAAGAAAATCGCTCTGCAAAATTTCCGGTATGAAAAAAGGGCGGGGCTAACAATGTTCCGGAATAAATTATAGAAGTTGGAAACTCTGAAAAGTCACCTGGTGGAAATTTTGAACTATTATATTTACTTTTGTGCACGTCATGTGGATCGTCAACAATCATATTCGCTCTTTTTAGCTGAAAGGTGCTATTTATAGAAGAATTTGAATTAAAAGCACCCTTTATATATGTTTATAAACAGGTATATTAAAAGATAAATTTAAATTGTATTCAATAAGTGAAAGAAAACTCATTTCTAATTCATGCTATAAATAAAAGAAAAACATAACACATAAACAATTAATAATCTTTGAAATTCTATAAATTTTTCTAACTTTTTATTTAAAAAAAAAAAAAAAACTTTTACACTTTTAGAGTTTTTGGGTATACTGCTCTTACAAATGAGATCCTATGTTCATTCGATTTTTATTGTATCTTTTTTAGTGCCAGAGTTATATTCTAGTCAATTAAAAGAAAAAAAAAGTCAACCCTAATTCTTTGCACCATTTATAATAAAAATGAAATTCCACTAATATGAGAACAAGGAAGATTTTTGCCTATCTTTCTTAAGCTATAGAGAATAAAATAAATGAATTTTGCGATTTTTACACCATAAAATGAAAGAACTCGCAATAAATTATACGTAATACCGATTAATGTATTTAAGAACTTGTTATTGACCATTGTAGTGGACGACAGACAACATATAAGAGAGTTAACCTACTGAAGAATACTCAAGATATAAGGTCAACCGTCAAGACACACTTCTCTATCTATAAAAGAATTTCTTCCACTAATGTTAAGTTTTGAAATTTAGAACAATTGAGTGTTGATCAGCTGGTCAACGTGATTACTTTCCCAATGTGCCTTTATCATTTATATAAAACTAAACAATTGGCAAAGTTTAAAATAATAAAATTCACATATCACATTCAAGCTGTAGAAAGGATTGTAAAGTTGGTCAATGAATCTGCAGAAAGGTATTTGAGGAAGACTCAAGAGATGGCTTTATAACAACAAATTTATACTCGCGATTATCAATGCCAAAACTGAGTAATAAATCCAACTTCCAACTTTAATTCAAAAATAGAAACTTGTTTAAAATCATATAATTAGTGTAAATGTAAATGCACTATAAATATGTAAATATTGTAAATAACTGTTCATCATGGTTGATGGGATGATAGAAGCAGGGTAGAACTCGAAGCGCAATTCTCTAATCGTGGTCAGGTCTGGGTTGTTAATATAATAAATTACAATTTCATATTGCAAACGAAGAGCTGCACAGTGCACACTTATTCTGAAAACTGTAAAACTGGATTACAGAAAATGAAATACTACATTTTGTAAAAAGAACTACAAAATTCAAATTTTGATTAAGTTCACGAAACATTACGGTATATGCGCAGATCTAATAACTGTAAAATAATAATAAATATTTTTAAAGATATATGAAAAGAGTGTTAAAAAGAAGCATTTGAATGGTAATAGAACAAAATCTAATAATATTTGTATTTCAATAAAAATTTTGGAAATATGACCTTTTTTTATCATTTTTATTTCCATTACCCTACTACCGTAGGTAATGGAAGTACTGTATTTCGTCCAAAAATTCGATGTCGAGTTTTAACCTGATTTACACGGTTTAAGGCCTCCTGAGTCCAAAAAAGTAGTTTTCAGCAATTGATCAGTGTGTGTGTGCATGTAAATATGTATGTATGTGTGTATGTATGGAATATTTTGGCTATCATATCTCCATAACTAATAAAGATAGAACTACGAAACTTCACAACTGATACAGGTCTGGTGTACAGATGAATTTTCCAAATTTTTGTGAAAATTGGAAAACTAGAAGTGGGTCATCGGAAACCGGAAGTGGGACCGTAAGTCTGTATCTCAAAAATGGCTCTAATGATTCTCTTCAAAGTTGCTACATAAACACTCTATTAGATGTCCCTTCAAATGATATAGTTGGTTAGTTCAGGAAAACTGATATTCGTCCTGTATAAATAGCTCAATTTCTGATCTCGCAAATGCGTTCTTTAGAAAACGGCTTTACGGAATTTTTTCAAACTTGCTATATTAACTCCCTTTTAAATACCCTTTTGTATGTAATTATTGTTTTCCGGTAATAATAATAAATAAGTTTTCCAATAATTGAGTATACCAAGTTTTAGTAAAAGTTGGTATATCAAAAACGGCTCCAATGAATTTCTTGAAAATTGTTTCATTAATCCATTTTAGATAACCTTTCTCCTGTATTACATGGTTATTACAGGAATATTAATGGCCATCTTGATTAGGTAGTTCTGTTTTAAATCTCGGATACTGGTGTTTAAAAAAAATAACTCAATCTTTTTTTTTTTTTTTTTTTTTTTTTTTTTAACTCGCTATGTAAACTCTGTTTTATAAGTCTTTATACGTGTATCAAGTTTCTCTCACTGGAGAATTCCAAAAAATGCATATAACACGTGCAATAGTGGGTAATGGAAGTCGTGCGGCTGTTTCACACCAGATTTTTTCGAACTTTGACCGTCATGCGCGAACTAAAGATAATTTTTTTTTTTTTTTTAAATTATTTTTACCAAATTCAGGATGCCAAAGGAAAAACATTTTTCACTATTAGAAATCGCTTATCTAAAATATTCATTTTTCGGCCCATACTAATTTATATATATGTAAAGGAAATTGGTTATGAATTTTTACTTCAATTTTAACGCAGCAAAAGTATTACAATACGGAGTCATTTATGTTTAAAAACTATATTTTTAACACTTTCCAACAAGGTTGAAAAGTTTTAATCACTTCGGTTTGTCTGTCTGTCCGCGCTCTAACTCCCGTAAATATTTATGGAAATTCATGAAACTGATATATGTCATTCAAGTTCACTATTGAATGTTCCCTATTTAAAACGGAATATGTATCTCTACTGGTTTGTGTACAGGGACACCCAAAAGTATTCCAAAGGTGTGTTCTAAGGGAGGTATTTCTAAAAACAATATTTTAATGCCTTTATTGTACACAAATTTTAATGAATTTGAAATATGTTATTCAAGTTCACTATCGAATGTTTCCTACGTAAAGTGTTTAAATAAGACATTGGTTTGTGTACAGGGACACTCGAAAGCATTCCAAAGAATTGTGTTCTGTGAGAGGTATTTCTATAAACTAAATTTTACTAACTTTTCTTTGCATAAATCTTGATGAAATTGAAATGTACAATGCATATGCACAAAAAAAGTTTTTATTTTTATTTATTTATTTATTTTTATTTTTAATATAGTATAAATAGCATTAGATTTACATGGCAACACAAAAATATTCAGTTACATTAAGAACTATTAATAAAAATTTGCTGGAATTGTACTTTTGTTTACATTATGCGTTTTTAGCATTTACTAACATCATTTAAGTGTGACTATGGTTTCAGTTCGTGTATCTACCGGTCCGATTGTCTACCTTTCTATCTGAATGTCTCTTTTCTCCAGTGTCCGTAAATATTTTGAGAATTTTTAAAAAATGTTTAATGTTAAACAAGTTCCCTATGGAATTTTCCCTATTTAAAATGACATTAATAGGTCCTGTACAACTAGTTTGAGTACAGGGACAACCAAACAAATGCCAAAACATTGAATTTTAGGACAGGCATTTTTCAAAGTCACATTTAAATAACGTTCTACCTTAAAATTATAAAGAAATTCACATTGTTAATATTCCAACATAATGTTTTGTATAGAATATGGTACGATTAACCTTCAGATTTACAGGACTACACTAAAGTATTCAGATACATTGGGGTCTTCTGTTGTAATCTAATGGCAGCATTTTCTTTTGCTTTAAGCCTCCAGTAAGGTCTAAGAGTGATTTAAAATCCAATTAGTCTATCTCTATACTTTTCAGTCCTTTTTTCTGTCTGTTATGTGGTAGCGTGGACACATATAATGAAAGTAAAATGATAAAACAAGTACGTACAGTTGGAAAGTGTTAATGATCAATGCATACTGCATTATTTTTCGTTCTTGTTTAAACTAATATTGAAAAAAGATATCGATTTTATCTCTAGCGAAGAATATTATATATAAAGCGCATTGATTTTTGTTTTGCCTTCTTGTTAGTACAATTGTATCGACGCGAATAAATCACAGATAATTCAGCAGAATATTTCAGTTAGTAAGAGAGATAGAATTCTTTGCGAGTATAATTTACAAAAAGAGCTATATTTATCACAAATAACAAATAACAAAACACAAAATTATTGCTTAAAATATTTAATGTCAAATTTATAATCATATATTTAGGAAAGTAATTAAAAAAAAGGATTACAATATGAAGCGTCTTCCTTTAATTTGCAAACATATTTTCATATTTAATAAAGAGAAATTAAATTGATTCTACTTTAAGAAAAGAAAATAACTTATATAATGAAAGCATTATTATTTGTTCTTATTATGTTTTACTTAATATAACTTTATCAATGCGAACAAATAAATAAATAAGGTTGTGCTTTAATAATGTGAAATTAAATCTTCTAATATTTTTTTACAAAGGAGTATGTTTGAGATTATTTCAGATTATTTGCTAGTATTGTTCTTATTGACTTTTCTTTTTTATCGGTCAAGTAAATATTGTTGCTTTTCTTTCATAATAGTTATTTTTTATTATTTCTAAAACCTTGAGGCAATTCAGAGTGTTCGAAAACATCTTAAAGAATGGTTTATGTTTTCATAAGCCTTACAGTCCAATTATTTCACATTGATTTTTTATTCAATTGGATTCTACAAAAAACATTTTCAAAATATTTCTATCTTAAATTTATTTAAAATATTAAAAATCATTTTTTTTCCTTCTTTAATATAAGCATTGGTGATATTATTCTTAGGTCAATATAGCCAAATAAATAATAAATAGTTTTAAAATATTGGTTTAAATTTTTTTTTCATTATGTTAAATATAAATTCGTAAAAAGTAGAAAACTTCCATTACTGTTTGCTAACTCAGTTTAATTTGTGTGACTGTCAATATAAATTTTCAATATTATGTGATATAAAGAACTTACATTGTTTATTTTAGAAGGCAAAAATAGATAATATTCATTTTATTTTCATTGTTCTAAGTATTATTTCGAAATATTCGTAATTTTTAAAATTGTTTTCCTATATTTAAATACGTCGTATAATTTAAATACGTCGTAAGTTTTATTTTATTTTATTTATTTATTTATTGCAACTTTAATCATATTATTTTGATTTTCATATTTTCATTTATTTTATTTGAGTCTACAAATTGCATTTGTTTTTATTTTTATTGATTTGCGTAGTGATTGGTTTTTGTGATATTTGTTTGATAGTTAGCTCTGTTAATTATTAGAACGAAAAAAAAAAAAAGAAGAAGAAGAAATAAAGAAAAGAAGAAAATGCCTTTAGTAGACTTTCTGTTTAATCAAAAAATTTATATCCCTTTTAATTGTACACATAGTGCTGATTTTGTGTTGTAAATAAATAACGTAGTCAGACTTTGAGAGTGAAGTTAAAAAAATTTTTGATGTGCAGATTTGAGAACCTGTTAAATAAATAAATAAAAAAAAATCTGGAAGAACTATGCACATAAAGGCAGAAATTAACGGGAAAAAATAAAATAAAAAGTTGTTTCTTATCATTAAATATAATTAATGTATATTCATTTTAATGCTCTGTAAAATACTATACTGAATATATTAAATTTATTTAGAAAAAACATTGTTCAAAATATTTGCCGATTATAGTAGATAAGATTGATAACGTTAGGAAATATAGGGGAAAGTTGTCCAAAACGGGGACGTTAACATATCTCTGTCCGTAAAAAAAATCTATAAATAAGAAAAATTTGGCAAAGCATTTCCTGAATAGAACATGTCTTGGACTATCGGATGGCAAAGTTATTTTTAAAAAATTATCATTTGTATAGGCAGAAAAAACATTTTTCTGAAAAATGTGCAAAGTCCCCGTTTTGGACAACCGGTTGGGTAAAATGGGGTACTCATAAGAAGTAACGTAAATTCAAGTCCTAATGCGAAATTTTATTAGAAAAACTTGGATTACAAAGAAAAGGTGAAGTTGATGCAAAATCAAGATGCAGATAAAGTATTTTGTTATCTTTTTCAACAGTTACTTGAATGACACAAAAAATAATCAAACACAGACCTCACATATGAAATTGACATCGCTTTTTTCAACACATGAACAGACTTCATGTGCCCAACTTCGACAGCTGCTACATTGAATCTACCCCTCTTTGTCTTTCGAGTCAATGTAAAGTTCATTAAAAAAAAATACAAGTGTCCTCATCAGATGATAATATTGGGTCTTGAATTTTTTTATTTTCTTCTCTTTTGGATACCTAGGATTAGGTTCGGTGGGTTTCTTGACCAATTTTCTTTTCTGTTTATTCTGCTTTGCATTTTTCTTCTGTTCTACAGCTTTCAATTCTGCTTTGTAAGGTGATGAAGTGAGTATGACAGTTTTACCTTTCTTCATGTCATTCACTTTTTACTTTCCGAACACTATAGTGAGGAAAGTATTGTAATCATGTCAAAAATCCGAATTTGAGATTTTGATGTTTCTATATGTTTCGAGGTCCAATGAGTCCGTTTTCACTATTTTTGCGATGATATATGTATGTGTGTGTATGTATGTGTGTATGTGTGTGTGTATGTATGTGTGTATGTATGTGTGTATGTATGTGTGTATGTCTGTGAGTGAACACGCTAGCGTCTAAACGCTTTGTTCGAATAACCTGAAAGTTGGTACGTATATTGTAAGTAACCATAGTACGAACCCTATAGATTTTGGTGAATCTAGCACTTATAGTTTTTTTACAGGGACACAAAGAAAAATTCTCTATCATTATGGCGTATGGGAGCAAAATATAAAAAAGTGCGATAGCATCTAAACGCCTTATTCAATTGAGCAAAAAATTTATACACATATTATAGGTCACAAATACTCAATCTGTATAGATTTTGGAGAAACTAGCACTTATAGTTTTTTTTACAGGGACACAAAGAAAAATTCTTTATCATTATGCCTATGGGGCCAAATTTTTAAAAGTGAAATAGCATCTAAACGCCTTATTAATCTGAGCAAAAAAATTGTACACATGTTATAGGTCACAGTTGCACCAAATATATAGATTTTGGTGAATCTAGCACTTACAGTTTTTTACAGGGACACAAAGAAAAATTCTTTATCATTATGGCCTATGGGACACAATTTTTAAAAGTACGATAGCATCTAAACGCCTTATTCAATTGAGCTGAAAATTTATATGAGTATTTTAAATTACTGTTGCACTAACTATAAGCATTTTGGTGAATCTAGCATTTATAGGTTTTTACAGGGACACAACGAAAAATTCTTTATTATTATGATCTATGGGCTCAAAGTTCAGTAGCGTTAAATAAAACATTGCGTAATATATGGAGAAAAATACTCAAACACTCTATTATGGTTTTCTCTCTTTTGTTTGTTTAACAACTCCTCTTTCTTTACTTTATCTACAAAATTGTTAATTACTCAATGTTCGGAAAGTCGAGTGGAGTCACTCCAGATTTTTTTTGCTAACGTTCAGTTCCTTGTGGTAGAGGCATTATTAGGCGAAGTGTTAAAAACTGCACATTTCTGGGGTTCTATATCTGGAGATATTCCAACTGGTGAAGTGGTAGGTTGGGGTGTGACGTTTTCACACCTTGATGCTAAGTGAGGCTCTAAAGAGTTGCAACCAGTTTTTTCAATTGTTTCTGAAGGCGCAAATAATTGTTCAAGGAACACTACTCTGTTAAAGAGATATATGCCTGTTTTTTTTTTAATCCATTCATAGCATTTTGCACAGTAGCTGCTCTTGAAAATGCAGTTCCGGAAAGTTTTCCTACCTAGTAAATTGTCACTTAGCGTCCAGGGTGATGCATGAGCCATTTTCTTGTCTCTTATTCGTCCTCTCCACACATGTATTACACACATAAATAAGCACTTGTACTCTTTTAAAACACTTTAAAAACGAAATAACAATTGTAAATTTATCCTACTTCCATGGAGTCCAAAATGGGGACGACCCCGTTTTGGACTACCGTCAATGTCCCCATTTGAGCCGACCATGACGTATGCTAAAAACGTGGCGTCCCTACGCATACGTGTCATACAAAACTATAAAACAATATGTGAAAATGTAAATTAAATCTAGACGAATTCATAACATACTTACCAAATTCGAACGATCAACGGTCACTTGATAAGATCCAATAGAGTGTACCGCCACAATCGAAATGAAAATCGAAAAAAATTGAAAACTTTGTAGAAAATGACAGAACCGGCTAAATATGTCAACAACTAGATTCAAACTTGTATATAGCCGAATTAGAATTATCGTAGACTATTGGATTCAAAGAAAACAGCACTAATCAATGAGAAACTGGACGTCATTGACCATTTGACCCGCCGTCCCCGTTTTAGACAACTCTCCCCTAGTTATCTTTGATTAAATAATACGGAGATTGCTTTGTGAAAACAGTGGTATTCAAAAAAGTTACTACGTCGACTCCTATAGTACGTCAATTTTGTAAATATCTGAAAATCTTGAGACTGCTTGATCTAAATACCAGCAGGTATTAATATTGTTTGTTACATATGTATTGAATATTGATTAGTCATTTGTTTTTCTAATGTATCACATTTCTGAGAAGTGTCTTTTGCAGGTGCTTTTAAATATGAGTTGAAATTCTTCAAAATTAAGGAAATAATAAATGATCATAATACATTTTGCACTGTAAAAAGAAATTGCAGCAAATTTATGGATTTTTGCCCGTCAGCAAAAGTTTCTGTCAAATACCCCTTAATTAATGTTTTGCCCGTAATTTAACTATTTTAAATACTACTTTATATATAAATCACTTAAATCAATTTTTGTATTATTCTTTCGAAGCTATGTACTACAAACGATTAATGGAGATTACTCTTAAAAATTGGTAAATGACTGCTGTTATAGTGGACCTTGTGGTATAGCAGAAAAAACCATTTCGTATCAGAAAACAGAGATTTGCGCGCTTTATAGGTAAGTAACGGCCTTGGCCGTAAAAATTAAATGGGTTGAGGCACGTACATATGTATATATATATATATATATATATATATCTACGTGCCTCAACCCATATATATATATTTTTTTTTTTAACAGTGCAGCTTTAAAGGGTTTTGATATCTCTTTCGTGCATTACTCAACATACAGGTAATAGATTTTTCGATGTTTAAATTTCGGATGTCCTCTGTATCTTCTACTTCTTGTGGGATTACCTTTTCAAGAATAGTGGTTTTGTAATTAGAAAATGATTCGATGTGTTAAATTCGTATTGATATGTATAAAGGATTTAAGTCCAAAAATGTCGATTTTGAGTTAAGTAAATTGTCAGACTCAGAAAAAAATTCTCTGTCGATTGGTATAAAGGATTTAAGTGTATGTCATTTAGTCTCTGAGAAAATCCATTGGTAAAAAAAGATTCAAGTGAGAAATTTAGCATTCATGTATGGTATAAAATATTTAATTCAGTTTTTTCCGATATTAAATGAAGGTTGACAATCATTGAATGGTATAAAGGGTATAAGTCAACGAAATCCCTTTTTCGTAATCAATTTTTCTGATTAGATTTTAATTAGTATAACTTTATTTTACGGCTCCTGAAAAATCAAGAATATGGACTTAAATCCTTTATACTTATCAGTACAGAAATAACACTTAAAGTATCAATTTTATTTCTCGTTTTCTATGACCTCCGTCATCAGTCACAGCTGAGTCATCATATGAACCATTGTAACATTTGAAGAGCCTAACATCACTTATATTTAAAATGTTTCGAAAAAGAATTTTTTTTAGACACTTGTACAGAATATGTGTCTGTATTAAAAAGGTGTATCTGCAGGTTTTTTTTTTATTTATTTATTCATTTCCTACATAAATCTTGACTTCGTCAGTATTTACACAAAATTTTGCACGAGTCCATGAATATATATATATTGTTTTCCTAATATTATTTGCGGCTATCATTTGGAAATGAGCGAAAAATTTTTCCCTTTCTTCAGTATTGATACTTTTTCAACTTTGTCTTAAACATTTACAGTCTGAGTCTTTAAAAGATTTTGCTTCTATGATTCTTCTATTTAGATTTCTGCGGAATTCGATGCATTTTGAACCGTTAGATGAGTTGATATTCGATATGTAACTGTATCGTTTTACGCTTTGTGTTTCCTACCATCCATGAGGATCTCTAACTGTCTTCCTATAAAGTATTTTTGGATTACATACGCTTGGATCTTTGACCGTAAACCTACACACAGGACTTTATCTTTTAAAATCTTACTATTGTCTCCAGTAAGCCTGACACTATAATGCACCGAAACGTGTCTCTTTACATGCGTACACGTCAGACGGCGCCTTATTTTATTCGCTGTCAGTATTGCACCAAAAAATTTGCATTACTTTCTCGTATATTAAATAGCATTTGAAACTACTATGAAAAAAAAACTCTTTCTTATTAGCACAAATTATTATTACTTCATTACGCAACAAAGAACAACAATCGTTGTTAAACAAACACAAACTTCGTATGCTAAGAAACGTAAACAAATGATTTACTTGCTTTGGCTGCTATATATGTACTTTCACACTCTTTTCAATGGACATAGATAGTGCTGCCATCTGGTAGATAATAATGTAGGAATTCATTTATTTATTTGTGTCTATGGAAAAAGGTATAATTTTGTATGATTCACAACATTTAAGTCAATTTTTAAATTTTTTGACTAACGTTGATTTGCTTCAAAACCACCAGCTTATTAAATACATTAAAAGAACTGTTTCAGTGCTGCTTTTTTTATTTTATTATTTCCCTAGCATCGGTTACTATATATTTTTCTTAAAATTTCTTTTGTATAGCTTTAACATAGGAGCCCCTTTGGCAGCTTTATTTTTTTTTTTATTCTCATTTTGGCGATGAATTGAGCTGGCTATCGCAATTGCGTAAAAGTCTTGGCAAGAAACGCCCTAGCTTCTTCGGTACCAAATTTAAAAACTTTTCAAGGAGTTCTATACTATAGTTATTATATTTCTTTAGTACATTTTTTTTTCAATTTCATTTTAAATACACTACCATTCCATAAATGACCGGACACTTTCGATTTCAGACGTTTTTTTAAAATATCTCAAAAAGTACTAAATAAATCATCTTCAAACTTGAGGAGTGTAAAGAAAATGTTATACCTTACACATTTCAGTTACAGTTTTGTGCCGAAAGTGAAAGGGGAACTGTGAAGAAGTAACTTTTCATATTTTGGTTTTATTTGCATTTCCAAATAAATTTAATAATTAAATACTTTATTTTCAATAAATAAAATTTCTCTTTATATCTCCCGATTACATACGGTAGAGACATAAAAATTTATACAGCTAATAAAAAAGAGCCCCATAATCTCATGCTACAGCCAGATTGCATTTCAGGAGGTGATGTCAAACAAGGTGATGTCAAACAAGGTGTTTTACAAGGTGATGTCAAACACTTTTATTTTTCTTTAAGGTTTTACAGGCCCCTCTTTCACTTTCCGCAAAAAACTTAAACTGAAATGTATGAGGTATAACATGTTCTTTGCACTTTTGAAATTTCAGGATATTTGTTTAATACTTTTTCAGATATTTTTAAAAATGTCTGAAATCGAAAGTGTCCGGCCATTCACGGAAAGGTAGCGTATTTAAAAACAATTTTGCACTTTCATTTTTTTTTCGACATAAAACGGAATATATTTATTTATTTATTTTTGGTTCATGAATCATGGAATCTCCCGATACATAATTTTAATAGTTTTAATAAATTTTTAACAGTCAAATTTAAGTCAGGAAGTTTGTTTACTCTCAGAAATTTCCATTTTTAAAATTAAATTTAAATATTTTCCGTCTATTTTAATTTATTAGAAATGGACAATATTCCTGTGACGTCACCGTAGGTAAAATCGCCGAACACGTGGCCGATATTTTGTAAAGAAATTACGAGGGTTGCTATTTATATTTCTGGCCTTGGCAACAGTAAGTGTTGCTAGGCGACCGCAGACGATTTTAATCGAAAGTTTGATATTTTTAAACGTAAATTCAGCAGACGATTTACCATTATAGCTTTATTTGTGTTGTTGACAGTAAATTGAAAAGTTCTTCTCTTTCAAAAAATGGAATTGAATCGTGAAAATTTTCGTGCGATTATTTTTCATAAATTTCGACGTGGATTGTCAAGACAAGAGTGCTTCGATGAACTTAATTCTTTAGACAGCGATAAAGCGCCATCCTACAGCACTGTAAAAAATTGGTATAACGAATTTAATCGTGGTCGATGTTCGATCCAGGACGAATCCCGTGCAGGTCGTCCAAAATCCGTTGTTGTACCAGAAAAGATCGATGCTGTGCGTGAACTGATAAACAAGATCGTCATGTGACATACCGTGAGATTGAGGCGTCTTTGGACATTAGTATGACTAGCATCAATAAAATATTGCATGAACATTTGAGCGTAAAAAAAATTTGTTCGCGTTGGATCCCGCATAATCTGACAAACGCTCAAAAAAGGCTCGTGTCGATTGGTGCAAGGAAATGTTGGAAAAATACGTTCAAGGTACATCAAAGGCTGTGTATAACATTTACACAGGTGACGAATCATGGATCTATGCATATGAGCCGGAAACAAAACAGCAATCAACTTTATGGGTCTTCCAAGGCGAGGCAAAACCAACAAAAGTTGTTCGAGGAAGATGCACATCGAAACAAATGATTGCCTGTTTCTTCGCCATTAACGGTCATGTGGCAACAGTGGCATTAGAGCAACGCAGGACGGTCAATTCTGAATGGTACACGACCATTTGTTTGCCAGAAGTCATCGGAAAAATTCGAAAAAAGCAGAAGAACAGGCGAATCATTCTTCATCATGACAATGCGAGCTCTCACACATCGACTCAAACAAATGCATTTCTGACTGAGCGAAAGATCGAACTGATGGGTCATCCGCCGTATAGCTCTGATTTGGCACCCAATGACTTCTTCTTATTCCCACACATCAAAACTAAATTACGTGGACAACGATTTTCGACCCCCGAAGAAGCGGTTGATGCATTCAAAACGCATGTTTTGGAGTTACCTCAATCGGACTGGAAAAAGTGCTTTGAAAATTGGTTCAAACGCATATTGATCATCATGGAGAATATTTTGAAAAACAATAAAACCAATTTCGATCCTACATATTTGTTTTTTCATTATTAGGCCAGAAATATAAATAGCAACCCTCGTAGATTCAAGATGCCATTTATTGTTACGCATAACATTTTCCTAAATATTTCTGCAGTGAAACTTAATAATAATGTTCAAACAAGAACAAAAGAGAAATGTAAACAACTGAATCGAATGATAAAGTTAAGACTATTCCATATCGTAAAATTGCAGAACATTTTATGTATACACACACATATACATATATATATAATGAATAAAAGATTAATAAGAACATTTTATACACACACACATATATATAGACATCAAAGCTTAAATAATTAGAATTTCAATCACTTTAATAAAGGAATTTACTAAATGGAACATCCATTTAAATTTGTTAACATCGCCACAGTTCACACGGCAACTTTTAATATACGTATGTTGATTAATATTAAAGTATATTACTAAAACTGGATTAAAAACAAAACAAAGTTATCACTATATCACTCTTACTTCAATTTCATATAA
>OZ005650.1:237233216-237269216 GCA_963930645.1 Salticus scenicus
TCTGTAACTCTTAGAAATAATATTGCAAGATAAAAATTTGCAAGCCACAATGCTTTGTTATGGTAGAGTTGAGGATTGTTTCCCTAACCAGCTGATATTCTTGTAGCCTCGAACCCAAAGTGGGAATATGGTCCATTGCCATTATTATTCCAGAAATTTTAACTTTTAGTAATTTAAAAAAAGTTAATTATAAATATTTTCAGATAAATTTCTTAGTTAACTAATGACGTCATATCCTTCTGAAATCATAATAAATTCAAACAAATTAACTTTACTTTTTTAAAAACATATGTAAATAATAATACGTAATATAGTTATAATGCATTCTTATAATATTAAGAAATAAATCCCAAAGGATTACATGGTTAGAGGAAAGGGTTAATCTTATTAATGTGCAGCCTTAAGTTCCCACATTTTAGAGCTACCAAGAATCCTGTGTAGATTACAAAACATATCTATCTATCTATCTATCTATCTATATATATATATATATATATATTCTAAGCAGAAATCGACCGCTAAATATATCTTCCAACTTATCAGACTAATACTTAATCGTTTATGTGTAAAAAATAGGCTGTGTCAAATCATAAGCTGGATTAAAATGTTTATACTATTCTTTTGTATTTCTTGCAATAACTGACAAAATATTGGAATTTGATGAATTTATTTCTAATAAATACTTTAATAAACAAGAATTTCCTTTTCACATCTTTGTTCAAAATTATTTTATTAAAAAAAAAAAAAAAAATGATAAAAAATAAATTCTTTTTTTTTTTCTTGTTTGGCACAGTTGAAAAATACTTTAGTGGTTTAAAATTTGATAAGTATTTTTGTCAGATATTGGAAATTCCATACGATGAAATGAAGGAATCAAAACGATAAATGAATAAGATTTATCCAGTCGAATGTTCGATCCTTCTTTCGAAAATTGTAACAATTTTCTTTGACATTTTTCGCTTTAAAGATTCAATGTTACCTTTTCTTTAAAAATGTCATCTTATAGAAGTCTGGATTCATAAAAACTTCATCTGTTAAACGAGAATTTTCAACTAAAGTAGTATTAGAATAAAGTGATAATAAAAATACATAATTATATATGAAATTTTCAATAGATAATTTATTTTTAATGAATTTTAATATTAAATAACTTCAGAATACTTGAATCTAAAAATATTTTATGTCATATAAATTCAGTAAAATCATATAAAAATATGTTATCAAATTATACATGGTTTTCGTTGTATTATTAGAATTTAAATAAACATCAAATACGATGAGACGAGCTTAGAGGGGCACACTACCACAACTTCCATTTGTCGCTCAATGTTGCAACTTGGTGGATCAAGAAGTGGAGACAAGCTACACGTATACATCCCAACAGTAGACAGTAAAATAATAATAATAATAATTGTAATAAATAAAAATAACGAATCGCTCTAGGCAATACAAAATAGGTAATACACACTCAAGAGCCAAAACATTATGACCACCCCTACATTTTCCAATGAACTCGCCTGAATGACATGGAAGGTACGTGATCAGGTGGGAGTTGTATTTAACTTCTGTTGGAGAGTCTCAAGTATCATTCTTTCGCTTACTTTTATGTGTGATGGGAAAGGCTGCGGACCTAAGCGAATTTGATAGAGGGCAGATTGTAATGGCTCAATAGCTCGGAACAAGCATTTCCGAAACTGCACGACTCGTGGGTTGCTCGCGATCTACAGTTGTTAGTACTTATCCAAAGTGGATGAATGACGGTGAAACCAGCGGTAGACGACATGGTATTGGACGTACACACGTTATCAAAGAAAAAGGTCGTCGGAGATTGTCGCGCTTGGTGAAGCAAAACCGGAGCCAGACAGTGGCTCAGCTGACAGCCCAATACAAAGCAGGGTCAAGAAGAATTGTATCGCAGCACACAGGAGCACAGCGGACACTGTTGGATATGGGGTTACGCAGCAGACGTCCCACTCATGTGCCTCTGCTGACCAAGCGTTATCGCCAACTACGTCTACGCTGGGCCCGGGAACACCGTGCCTGGACCATAGATCAGTGGAAGAGATTTGCCTGGTCAGATGAATCACGATTTGTCATTCATCACGCCGATGGCCGTGTCAAGATACACCGTCTTCCAAGCGAATGGTTGCTGCCTCAATATACGTCAGGATACACAGGTTTTTTTTTATTTTTTTTTTTCTGTCGATCATAAAATTATACCGGAAGAAATATTTGGTATTACGGACGCTGCCTCTGGTTCTAGTTTAGTCTGTTCCATGTAACTGCCAAAAATACTAAAACGTACTTTACCCAGCCCAAAACCTCTCAATTGACAGAACACTAGAACAAATACATCTTAAACTTCGTATACTTCATCCAATCATGTGACGTTAAAAAAAAAAAAAGTATGTCTAAGCAGCAGAGAAGATAGAAAGTGGCAGAAACATCTGGCGGCTGAGATTGTTACTTCCTAGAATGGTCGATAATTTGCTATGGAAAAAACGAAATATTCCAAAACTAGAATAACAATAAAGAGGACACGCCTGTGTCAAAATCATCTCTGGATAAAACTCGTTTTTTCGATCATATTGCACGATCTTCGATGTTTGAGAATACAAGTTTGGACTCAAGGGTCATAGTGTTACGTCTCCAGAACGTACTTCAGTTTAAATGACGAGGATAGTATGCTAACAATTTTACGGAATAAATTAAAATTTCACAGGTCTCAAAAAGGTTTTAGGGATTTTGCTTTTGATTTATGTGAGTAATTATGTGTGTGTCCATTTCCCCATAGTATGGAAAAGATGGGCACGTTGAAGACCTTCGCGTGTATCTTTAAATTAATGTGTTTCTGGCACCTACGTTAAATTCCTTGCATAAAATTCGAAATATATAGGTATATACCTTCATTTAAACAGATTCAATGATTATTTTTATTTTGTTACATTAAATATACATATATATGTGGTAGCGAGCCCTTACTTCCCCTAACATTGGAATCCAAAGCTGCCCAGTTTCCTTTTGCCGTAGCCTGAACTCCGAAGCGGGATGAACTAGCGACTGACGAAGAGCGCAGAATTTTACCGGAAAGATGCAACTGTGACGTAGACGGGCTCCGCTTCCGGAACGTACGTCTGCTAAGAGCGTTGGGAAAGAGAAGTTCAGTCGACGAACGGATGACAAGGCATGCACATTTGACGAGTGTATCGCTTGTTTAGACGACGTTTACCAGTGCCGGAGCTTGATGCAAGACCGCGTGCTTTTGTTTTGAAGTAACTGAAAAGTGAACTTATGAGTGATTTATTTGTGCCACGAACTATGTTAGACGAAATGTTAAACGAACATTTGAGCAATACAACTTCAATCCATATTAACGTTTTGTATATTTGTACATAGTACTTTAATTTTCTATTAAATTTTAAATGGTTAGTAATTAATTGAATTAGTACTTTGTGTTTTAAAAGCCCACATAAGTCGGATCCTAAAGAAAAAATCAGAAGTGGGATGGATCGTAAATTTTAATTTAGCGTAAATTTTGATATAACGTGAACTTTTAAAATATAGACTGAATTTTTAAAACATAGACTGAACTTTTGAAATATTGACTGAACTTTTAAAAACAGTGTTGAAGTTTCTTCGCATGCTTAATCATGCTAAGAATAGTGATTACAATACAGAATATTACGTCTGGTCTCAGATTCATATTGGATGAATAATTTTTAAAGTGTGTAGTGATGCTTCATGATCGACAGAAATTTACACACCTATGAAATGTTCTGCAAAGTGTTCAAGGATTAAAAGCGACAGATCGAAGACTGGACGGAAATTTGAGCCGTAAATTTAGAACAACAAAGCACTTGCCGTTATTTCTGCTCTTCGAAGGTACGTAACTTTTGTTTTGTTGCATGATGGTCTCATTAGGGGACATTCCTAAAATCGGTGTTGCACTGGGGACGGAGAAATATAATAAAATTAAAATTCTGCATCGGTTTCTCTTTAATGACGAAGGTGATAGAAAAAACAGATGCAGAATAAAAAAATTTACAGGATTTAATTTTGTCGTTGACGATGACGATTATATTCAAAAACAGAAGTTTATCAATGATAATTTCTCATTGAATGAATTAATAATGATCAGTAATTTGTTAAATGTCTCTTTTGATGGGAATAAAGAAGAAATACGTGACAGGTTATTATTAAAACTAAATGATATTGAATTACTCAAAGAGGAAAACTCCGACAACGATTCGGATGATGATAATTCTGAGAATGAATTTAGCAGTGATAATGACGTCGAGAAAATTGACTCCTCAGTGCAATGTCATATTGGTAATAATGATGATAATATTATTGATAATTATGATAAAACTAAAAAGAGTAATATTCATTCTGAAAATAGTAAAAATGTTGGAACACATGGTGCATTAATATCATTTAATGATTTTGAAAATAGTATTGCCAAATTTAGCGGTGAGCCGCATGAAAATATAATTGAATGGTTTGCTGAATTTGAAGAAATGTCGAATATGTTTAATCTTAACGAACTGCAGAAAATTATTTTTTGTAAACGATCTTTGAGCGGAAACGCTCTGCTATTCATCAAGTCTGAAAAAGCGCTATTTACATATAAAAAACTAAAAAAAGCGCTTATTGATGAATTCAGACTTGAGATTAACTCTGCCTCATTGCATGATATCTTAAGTAAAAGGAAAATTAGAGGCAATGAATCCGTTACGAAATATTATTTTAAAATGCGTGAACTGTCTAAGAACGGGCACATTGATGATTCCGCATTGATGCACTATGTGATCCAAGGAATTAATGATAGATCAGAACATAAAATTATGCTTTATGGGGCTAAAAATTTACATGATTTCAAAGAAAAAATTAAATTATATGAAATTTTCAAAAAAGATAATGAGAAAAATAAATCTAGATTTGATAAAATAGATAATGCAAAATTGAAAACTGTACAATATAATATATATGAAAAATTTAGTCCTAAAAGTGAAGTAAACAAATTTTGTTATAGCTGTGGTGATAAAAACCACTTATCCAGGGACTGCCCCCATAAGGCAAAAGGTCTGAAATGTTTTTCATGCAAGCAATTTGGGAATAAAAGTTCGGAATGTCCGGGTTCAAAACCCGAAGTTGAGGCATTGTATATTGGTATAAATCAAAATATGAATAAACTTAAACAAATAAATAATGTAAATTTCAGTGGCATCATTGATACGGGAAGTGAAGCAACACTGTTGCGCAAGAATGCTTTTGATAAATTGAATATGAATAGATTAAATCCTATGAGTACTACTTTGAAGGGGATCGCGAAAAGTTCCATAAAGCCGTTAGGTTCATTTAATGCTGATCTTAAAGTTGACGAATTTGAAATTGAAACTAATATTTATGTTGTAAACAATGATGTAATACCATATGATATGATAATCGTTATGAATGTGTTAATGTTAAGTGAAACGACGATTAATGAAAAAGGTATTTTCGTAAAAAATAAATCTAACTCACTTGAAGTAAATTTAATAACAGTTCTTCCAGTAAATGCATATAAAAGAAAGTAAAACGAATGTTGCTATTGATGCCCCTATTAACTGTAAAAACAAAATTTTTGAGAAATCCCCAGAAATAAATGAAACATTACTTAGTGTTGGAAAATGTGAAAATAGAACCCCTCAATCCGTTACGCTGTCAAAAAAATTATTAGAATCTTCCGAAAAAGCCGTAAGTGAAAATGACGATGACGACGAGAATGACGAAAGTGATGACGATAAGAAGGACGATAATAGTGAAAATGATGACAGTGAGGAAGAGGAGGAGCCTCGACGAAAGAAGCAAAGTCAGACGAGTATTTTCCAAATAGAAGATGATAGTGAGGAAGAGGAGGAGCCTCGACGAAAGGGACGAAGTCAGACGAATTTTTCTCAAATAAAATCGCTAAATCAAGAAAACACTTATTCAAAGAAAGATGAAAAACGAATCCTACTTGAAAACATTTCGCAGTTAGCCGAAGAGCTGAAAGAGTTAAAGGAAAAAGTTGAAGAAAATTCCAAACTCCTTAAAAGAAAGAAATTGAGAAAAAAGCCATTGACGATAGATTCCACTGAGTGTAAAAGACTAAATTTCCTAAAAGAAAAGACTGCCGGTATAAATTTGAGAAAAATGTTTATTCCATCACTTCCATTGAAGACCACAATTAGTGAAATAGCCGCATTATTTCCCAAAGCTGTGCAAATATAAGTAGAAGTTTTCCCTGCATATAAGAGTGCTACTATAGACTTTTTGACCGAACTTGATGCTACAGAGGCCTTAAAAGACATTCAAACTGAAAATAATCAATTAGAGGTTCTCGAGTTCGAGTCCCAAAATAACTTTGAGTCCCAAAGTAAAGATTTGCGTACACATGACAAAGAACAATTCATCAAAGTTAAAAAGAAAAATAAAGCAAAATATAAATTGAATAGACAACCACCAAAAACTGGCACAGTAGGCGACCAAGTTGCCATTAAGCCAAAACTGCTATACTTTTGTGACTGTAAAACAGTGAAAATAAAAAATGAAACTATCGATGATATGAATAGAGATGGATGCCATGAAGGCTCCTATTGCACACCCACTCATGCTAAGTTCCTCAGACGAGGGATAGCTTAACTTAAAAAAAAAAAAACTATCAAATTTGACATGTTCTGTAAATAAGTTTGTTATTATTTTGTGTTGCTTTTGTGTTTTTTTTTCCTTTTGTATTTTTCAGTGTGGCCGCCTGGAGGACCAGCCGACGCAGGATGGCCGAAAATGTGGTAGCTAGCCCTTACTTCCCCATACATTGGAATCCAAAGCTGCCCAGTTTCCTTTTGCCGTAGCCTGAACTCCGAAGCGGGATGAACTAGCAATTGACGAAGAGCGCAGAATTTTACCGGAAAGATGCAACTGTGACGTAGACGGGCGCCGCTTCCGGAACGTCGTCTGCTAAGAGCGTTGGGAAAGAGAAGTTCAGTCGACGAACGGATGACAAGGCATGCCCATTTGACGAGTGTATCGCTTGTTTAGACGACGTTTACCAGTGCCGGAGATTGATGCAAGACCGCGTACTTTTGTTTTGAAGTAACTGAAAAGTGAACTTATGAGTGATTTATTTGTGCCACGAACTATGTTGGACGAAATGTTAAACGAACATTTGAGCTGTACAACTTCAATCCATATTAACGTTTTGTATATTTGTACATAGTACCTTAATTTTCTATTAAATTTTAAATGATTAGTAATTATATGAATTAGTACTTTGTGTTTTAAAAGCCCACATAAGTCGGATCCTACATATATATATTATCTACCCTTCCCCCTCCTCCAATTATTCTATATCTGTTTTATAATTCGATTTTTTGTTTGTATTTTTTCAAATGATTGTTTGGTAATTGCTTTTCTACTAATTTAACGTGATGTTTCATTTTATTGTCTTGGTTTAAAAAATAAAAATAAAATGTATATCGCTGTCAAGCACAGATTTTAAAATGAGACAATTATTTGCAATTTTAAATCTTAAGAAGAAAAAAGTATGACATTCAAAATAATGACCAAAAAAAAAAAATAACTTATGAATTAAAATATTACTAATAATTATTAAAAAATAATTTTATTGTTACTAATGCTTTCTTATATATAAATTCTGTGACACACAACTATATAAATATTTTAAATATATTAAATATTCAATAGACGCCAAAAGATTAAGAAATATAAAACCTATATTTCTGGTTCAACACAAAATATGAACATTTCAATTTCATATTTAAGAAAAAGAATTGAGCTATAATTAAAAATTTTTAAATTTTTAAATAATGATTGATTAAAGTTTTGAAGTAATACTAATTCTCTCAAGTAAAAATTAAGAATAAAAAAAAATGAAAATTTAACTGTTAAAAATTATCTAGTTTTTCCGCTATCTAATCCATAGTTTAATTTATCCTGATGAACTTATGTAACTGTATTTCGATATTTGACAACTTCGCGTTTAAAGAAAGCATTTTTCAAAAGAATTTCCTGAAATATAATTATACTAAAAATTGCTCTTTTCAATTTGTAAAAATGGTATAAATGAAAATATAGCTTATAAAATTAATTCTCATTGTAAAATTTTAAATTGCCTTTTTTTTTTTTTTGTGTGTGTGTGTGTGTCACTTTTTGTAACTGCACAATTTAATCGTTAAAATGCACAAAAAAATAAACAACACATCTTCTCCTAGAAAATACTTTACATAGGCATTTTGATACAATTTTAATCGATATATTATGAGATATAGTCTTCTGGAAAATCGCAGTAAGTGAATATTAGCCCCATCAATTGCTGTAAAATATACACCCAAATTGAACCTTTTTTTTTTTTTTTTTTTTTTTTTTTTATTTTTTTATAACAACCATCTCACATACAATGTTTAGTGCATTTATATTTCAAAGAAACTGATAAAGAAGAAGTCTTATAGTAAATAAGAGAAAATTCAACAAACTAGTAGCGCCAAATATTTGCTGATATGCATTGAATTGGAATTAATATAATTTTTCATAATAGCTATATTACATATCAAGTTTTCTGATTTTACGTGCTATAGATGCTGAAATATACATGTAACTCACCATAAATGAAGGAAGCTGCACTATAGAAACGACACCTGTTTGACAATATATGTCAAAATCTATTACAACTTTTTTTTTTCTCTAATCAAGGTATAACCAAATATAATCGTTTATAGAATTCTGGCTGTTGCTTCAGCAAACTGCCGCCGCAACAAATTAACACAAAGGCAGGGATTTTCTAAAAATGATGAAATCGTGTCCTGGCCATTTCAAAATGTCAATCCTAGACTGGAAGTTGAAATATTTTACAAATTCAGTACTAGCTTTTTACGCGCGCGCGCGCACGCACGCACGCACGCACGCACACACACACACACACACACACATATATATATATATTAAAAATAGAAAGAAATTGCGTAATTTTATTCATTGTATTTGCGTTAACTATACCATAGTTAGTTGCACAAAATTCTTTTTAAGAATCGGTACTTAGAAATAAAATGAAACCTATAGCATCTTCTCTAAATAACATTTATTTTTGCAAAGAAACTTTTTGAATCTAAATTTAGATATTATTTTCTCTAGGAATGGAGAGATATATCTTCATCTACCTTCCCCACTTTTTTTTTTTTTTTTTAACATATCATTTATTATTTAGACAAAAGGGTTTTTTGGAATTGTATTTATTCTTGTTTCTCCATTTAATCTCAGAAAAATTGTTAAGAATAATACTTTTAATAACAATAGCCTAAAAATGATATGTAATATTTCTCTGAAATGTTACTTACAATTTCGAATTCAAATGTTTCCGAGATAAGACGTAGAAAATGGCAAATCTTGAATTCCATACGTAGAAGAAAGAAATGGAAGATCGTTTTACAGAATAGGAATCTATGTAAATGTAAATATGAAATATCCACCTATTCTAGACTTGAAGCATATATTTTACTAGAAGTAACTTTAAAGTACAATTTATTTTTACCGGCATATGTGACATTTAACTTTTCTATTTTGCGAGAATACTCAAAAGTAATAGTATTACTTGTATTAATAGAATTTGTTAGAGATTTTTTTTTTTTTTTTTTTTTTTTTTTTTTTTTTTTTTACTTTACAGCCATATATTATATAAGAAAAATATTGCAATAATAAAATATCTGATTTTTAAATTTTCGTATATCTGTAGGTTTTTCAGATATTCTGAATTCATTTACGGTATTTTTATGCACAAGTATGTATCTATGTGTGTGAGTGAATACGACAGCGTCTAAAATGGGCGTTCGAGTGAGCTCAAATTTGCTAACTTTAAGATTTTTTACAAGTGAGCTGTGTAGAGTTACAGAAACATAAGGAAGAATTGTGACTTCTAAAATATTTTGTTTCATTAATTTTTAAATATAATTAGGAAATACAATTTTACTTGTTTACATAATTTATCTTTCATTTTTTAAAAATGGTTTTAAATAATATTTTTTAATTCTTTTCTTTAACATTTAACAGTGTTTATTATTTCAGTTTGTGTGTCGGACTTTTTATGTTTATAAGTACTTGTATATGCTATTCAGATTTTCAGATTTTCATATTCAACAAGCAATGCTTCCTATTAAAAATCTTACTTTCTATAGAAAGGCTCACAAAATAATATGGACACATTACTGTGTAAATGCTATATTCATTAGAAGCAAATTTCAGCATGCTTATACTGTATTAAATATATAAAACAAACATACATTTTTGATATACAGTAATAAATATGATTCTTTTAATCACGTGATTAATAGCTTCCTTTAAAATTGCGTCATTTATATTATTGATTATTTAATTTTTTATCATTCTCTAATTAATTTCTTTAGAAATCCGCTAAATTAATTTCAGAAATGGTTGTTATGCACATAGCCGATCATAAATATGCAAAAAAAAAAAAAAAAAAAAAAAAAAAAAAAAATGGCTGTTTTCAATTTTTTATTGGGAGGGAATAAAAAAAGAAATTCCTTTTCATCTAGAACGAATAATTGCTCCTTTTCTAAATCCTAAAACTAGAAATATAAATTTCCAAGCTATGCGTATAAGTCACGCCAATAAACTGAGTAGACGAAATGATCGAGAATTTCTAGCCTATACATTTCTAAATGGTGAATCAATATTTTGATTGTTCTAAATATTATGAATCCTTTGTATTGTGAGAAATTCTTAATTGTTTTTCTAGGATTGGGTTATAAACCAAGATTATAGTTGTTACAACTCACCTTTTGTTCGCATTTTCTGTAGAGATTTTTAAATAAGTTTGACCTCGATGATATAGGCAAACGCTCTAAAATTCTAATAGTTGTTTCTAGAACTCGCTTTCAAAGGCGACCAGAATTCGTAACGATGACATGGAACTATTTTTACTAGAGCCACATTTTAGATTCTAGATGTCAGTTACAGAATTTTTCGTCAGTGCAGAATTTTCCGTTAGAAGCATTTATAAGTTAACCTTATTAAATTCAAATAATATTTAATTTATATAAATAAAGAGAACTGTCTGTTCGTACGTGTATCTGTGTGTCTGTCTGTCTGCGCTCTGGTGCTCACACAACTGATCGCAGAGCTACAAAACTTGGCAGATGGGTACCAGAGACCTCATCGAGATTTTTTTCGAATTTCAAATTTGAATTTTTTTAATTAATTTTTTCCGATTTTAAATAATCGCTTTTACGTTTCCTTTTTATAAATTTTATTCTTTCGTTTCAATTGTCTGCGTATCTTAGCAACGGCTATCACGCTATTTATTTTTCATTTATTTAATTCTTTTATTTGAGAAAGAATTTATTATTACTATTACTATTATTATTATTATTATTATTAAGTATTATGATTATATTTATTGAAAATTAAATGGTAATGCAGTAGAAAAAAAATTAAGTATGCTAAATTTTAAATTAAAAAACTTATTTGACAGTTATGTTTATGCATAATTTTTATGGCATAACAATTTTGTATTTTTCTTTTTTTTATTAATTCCTTTAAAAGAATTTTTTTTTAATTATTATAGTATTTATCGAGAAAAAAATGGTAGTGTATAGTAGAAAGGATTAAACTGATTAACATTAATTTGTTTTTTATTTATTTAATTCCTTTTAAAAAATCTACTTTTTATTTTATTTATTATATCGGTCGGAATCATATGGTAATATAGTGCACAGATCGAGGGCTATAAAATATGTTGTTCAAAAACTAAATATTTAATAGATGCTGAGATACAGTCATCTTTACAATCGTAGTACTTAAACACTAGCAGATTCACATGTCGGGAATAAACACCCAAATTGAAGTGCCAGTGTGAAAGACCTTTCTCCAGGCAGTGGGAACGTAGACCCGACGTAGTGTGGGTGAAGAAAAGTGATACCGTAAGCAGCAGGTATCCGAAGCGAGGTTTAGAGCGATGTCAATGTAGGATTTTTTTTTTTTTTTTTTTTTAATGCGTTATAAAAAATAAATAAATAAATAAATAAATAAATAGCGATTGAATTCTTTTGAAAATTCATTTAAAGATAGAGACTAGCGAAGCGGGCGTAGCCTGCTACTTTATTAAAAAAAATACTTCGTAAGTAAATATTATAAATTACAAAAACTCCTAAAAGTTATTTCAAGTCAAAATAATGGCCCAGCCCTTCATCAAATGATAACATTAGACACGAGTGCATCAAGGCTCACTAGTGACAATGAAGAAATTTTAAGTGACTTTAGCATTTAGATTTCTCTGAAACAGCATTTGTTAAATTTCGGAGTAGTGCTGCTATCTACCAGACAGAGAAGGAACAAAATTTTAATATTCGTTAAAACAATTATGAATTAGTAAAGAACTACTGCATATAACGAAAGTTAAATGTTGTCAAATGTTTGATTTCGCTGCGAAACCAATGAACATTAAAGGGTTAGAACTTGCAGCACGTACATTTTAAGATGTTTCATGTGTTTTCTACACCTTGCACTTATAATGTCTTACGTAAATACTGTTAAAAATTGTTTTATGGAAATGAACTGTGAACTATGGAATGAACAAAGAAAAAGAGGAACTGAAATTGTAATCTCCGTTGGTCTTTGAAAAAAAAAATAAAAAATGAGAAAATATCATCGAAACTATTCTATAAAATTCAGAAACGAAATGCACAAACAGACGAAATTATTTTTCTTGAATATTTGAATGCATTCAAAAAGTAACAAAAAATTTAATTTTTGACTTATTCTAACAAGTTTGATATATCTTCACATGTTACAATTTTGCCTTTTTTCCTGACTCTTTCATTTCTCTATTTAATAGCTATTTTCACCTTAACTGATTGTAGAAATATACTATAGAGAAGTACAAGATAAATACAGCGGTGGTAGAACGGATAAATGGCGGAACGATAACATGTATGTTATATCTGTGTTTGAATGTGTGCTTGCATCAAAATGTTTGGACTTCAATAAATCCACCATTTTTCCATCATTGTCGGACAAACTGTAAAAAATTTTATGAACAAAAAAATTAAATTTTTTTTACATAGATGTAAAAAAGAGTTTTTGTTCGTTACTGCCTTCAGAATAAAATTACTTCACTGAGAAAAATTTCTGTAACTGACATCTATAATCTAGATTGTGGTTCTAGTAAAATTAGTTCCATGTCATCCTTATAAATTCTAGTTCCCTTTGAAAGCGAGTTTTAGAAACACCTATAAGAATTCTAGAGCGTTTGCCTATATTATTGAAGTCAAACGTACTAAAAAATCTCTGTAAATAAATGTGAATACAAGAGGCGAGTTTTAGCAACTATAATCTTGGATTATCACCCAATTCTAGAAAATCAAGCGAGAATTTCTCGTAATACAAGCGATTCAGAATATTCAGAATATTGTTTCACCATCTAGAAATGTATGGACTAGAAATTCTCGATCATTTCGTCCATTCATCTTATTGGCGTGCCTTATACGAATAGCTCGGAAATTTTTATTTCTAGATTACGGATTTAGAAACTGATCATTTATTCGTTCTAGATGAAAGCGTTATATATATATTTTTTCTCAGTGTTGACGGGTAATAGCGCGTAAACACTACTTGTAACTAAGATCAATATTGATAAATATGTTTATTGGTCATTTATTCAAGAATTAAACAAACTTTCATGGGTGTAAGATTTATACAGCTTTTTTTTAATAGAAAAAGTAGAATTTTTATTGATTAATGTATATGGTTTCAAATTATTTGAATTTCCTTTTTAGAGATTTCATATTATTTGAAACAGAAATAATTTTGCATTGATAAGATATGATAATTAGAAAAACGAAGTGTGTATTTTACAGTGAAATATGAAAAAAAAATCGTATATTACGTGGTTGAGAAGGTAAATACCTGAAGTGAATTTTATCGTTTAAAAGAGATATATGTTTTAGAATTTTTATACAAATTGATTGTTACTAGAAATTACGTGTGTAACAGTTGTATTTCTTATACAAGCAGGCGCAAAAAAGTTAATACACTGTATGTAAGGTCCTTTACAGTGAAGTAAATAATTTCTTCGTGTGAAAGTTTAAAAAATCTGTTTTAAATATATTATCTGCATTTACATTCAAACAAACAATTTATTTACTGCTTTAAAAGAAAATAATATTCTTTTCCATCGCAGTTTAAAAATGCGTTGAAAAATTTCCTTGGAAAATTCAAAAAATAAATTCTAATTTTTCTGAATTATATCTAATCTGATTATTACGCGAGCATCAGGCAACAACTGTACAGAGTTTAAAGTGATCGAAAGTTATATGTTTCTTGGACGACGCAAATAATAAGCTATGCATTTCCCACCTTAATTCGTTTATTAATGTATTCTTTACTTAAAGTTAAGGAAAAGAAAATATCGAGGAAGCAAAAATCAGCATAAAAGAAAGAAATATTATGTATATTTCATGAAATCGATAGTTGTCTTAGACAGTTTTAGAATTTCAAGAGAATTACAGAATAAGGTAAAAAGAAAAAGAAAATCGAAATCTTAAATTTTTTACAATAACAAATAGTAATAAAAATTACTGAAATGTTATACCTGCATTAACTTATTATTTTTCCAATAATAGCTGATATATTTTCTTTATAAAGTATTTTCTTACTTTGAATTTTAAAAATTTCGGTGTGAAAACTGCTGTAAATAATAAATTATAATGTTTACGAAAATAAATCCCTATTTTCTTTTACGAAGTAGGTATAGTTTTCGTTAAGTAGTTAATATATTCATCCAAAATAGAAAATTAGGCGTTAAGAGCAAATCTATTGTTTAAATTTTCTTTGATACATTTTTTTTTCTTAATATTTTTATTTATCTATTTTATGTCAAGAAATATATAATACAAATGAACGTTGACATTACTCTGAAAAAATATTTATATCAAAATTTTTAGTTGTATAGATTATAGTCATCAGGACATAGTGTAATATAATGTAAATAAACGTAACATTTCATTATTTTTTAAATGAAACAATAAAAAAAAGGCATTAACATATACAAGCATATTCTTAAATGAGCTCATCATAAGCAATATACGTTACAAAAAGGTGAAATTGTGAGAAGATTTAAGATATACATTAAAAAAAAAAAAAAAAAAAAAAAAAAAAAAAAAATCGATTTAAAAAATACAAATCAACATTAAAGATATATATTAGTATACTTTAAAAGTAACAAATTCAAAATTTAATTACACCACACAATACATTTACTTTATATTTCTAACCTACTTATGAAATTTATTCATAGATTCTCAGTAGATTCCCAAGATTCAATTTTGAGTATTAAGGAAATGAAGTGCTTCACAAATATACTAGCTTAATTTGAATCTCATAAATTTTTCATTGTAAATTTGATTGCCAGTAGAAACAGTTTTGAAAGCAATATAACGATGTAAAATATGACTAAGGAAAATAAACTATTCACTTTTATGGACAAACATAGACACAAATTTAATTTTGGTTCATAAACAATCAATCAATTAAAAATTTTGCATATAATAATGTTCATTTTTGTGTATTCATTAAAACAGTTCACTATAATTATTACTTTAAATTTACAATTATCCAAGATTTTTAAATACTAAAAAAGTCTTTATTTAGCTGAACAAGAATACTCAAGAAGAGAAAAATCTCATTTTCAATAATTGTCAATCAGTTTTCAACCTTTAAATGCCGTGTGTTCCCTTTCTGCAACATACCCAAATTTATCGAAATTTTAGTTTTCCGACTGAGTGAAAATAATGCCTGGACCTCAGTCGGAAAAATAAATTTTCGATAAATATGATTTTCTTCCAATCAGTTGATTGTGTGATTTAAATAAAAATTGTATTTTTCTTTCTCCCATTGTTTAATGGTGTTTTCCATTACCTGCGGCTTATTTCTGTCGAGCTATCTACATGATAGACCAGATGTTTCTGCCTAAAGGTTTTCTGAGTGAGTAATACCGACCGGTTGTTGGCCTCGATAGCTTAATTAGTAGGGCCTTGACCTTGTAAGTCAAAGATCCGGGGTTCGACTCCCGGTCCAGGCATTATTTTCACTCAGTCGGAAAAATAAAATTTCTATAAATATGATTATCTTCCAATCAGTTGATTGTGTGATTTTAATAAAAATTGTATACCCAAATTTATCTTCTTCTGTATCTAAATCTTCTAATGTATGTATTATTAGAATAATATTAAAGCTCTAATGCCGCATGTTTGCCAATTGACAACAAATTGCTTTTTAGATGTAAACCATACTTAAAATAATGTATGTTTTTTTTCCCGTAATTTATTTAACAGAGGTAAGAATAAAACATTTTTTAATTGATTTTAAAAATAATCAGGCATTTAAGGATTAAGACAGTTTTTTATTCTTTTTAATACACATTACGTAAATTGTACATTTAATAAGAAATAAATTACTACGGATATTATAGAAACTTTTGTGTTTATTGTTCGAGATTTGGAAATTAATGAGATTTGGGAAGCCAAATGCCAACAAAATGTGTATTTGACGTAAATAAAAACCAATACAAAAAACGAGATGTATTTATTTTTCATTAATTTTGTAACAGATTAAACTCTTAATTAATGTGTTTAACCTACATTGCTACCTGATTTCAAATATAGTAAAATATCTGTAATAAAGGCTTATAGAAATGGCCTTTAAATATCTACATTTCTCTCTATAAAGAACTCTTGCACATTTAATCCAAGATACGGAACAATTTTACATAAATATTTTTATATTTCAATTTGGTATTATTCTTAATCGAAAATCCTTTTAAAAATACTCATGAATTGCTGTGAAAGTTGTGGAGTCTGCTCCCCAGCATCATTTACGGCAGCAGACCCCATCTTAGTTAAATACTTAGATAATTGTTCAGCACGAGACTCAAATGTAAAATGTAAATAAACCTTTTATTTAAACTTTAAAGTATAGGAGGGAATGACTTTTTACTCGGAACTCAATCAATAGTTAAATAGATAAATAACATGGAAAAATATTAAAGTTTTTTCTCACCTCGGAGGAATAACTAGTTATATTGAAAACTGATAAACGCTACTCTCCGTAGATCCACTAGATTACACCACCTCGTATGATGAAGAGAAGACTCCGATCCCTTCACTAACATCAAACTCCAACAACACACTGTCGAATTAACTAGACCTCCGACACTATAACAAACTCTATCGATTGCTTTAAATCCGCCAACAAAGTTATACCATACTATCAGCGATTTCATCCACTGCTAACAACACCACCCCGTATCCTACTCCACTACAATATTTATACACACTGAAGTCAAGAACCTCCACGCTTCACTTTTCAAAATTCCAATAGGGCCGCGTTAGCCCAGTCGGTAGAGCACCGGCATCGTAATTGGAAGAGTGCGTGTTCGGTACTCGAACCGGCCAAGGACCGTCGAGTACACTAATGGTGGCTAGTGCACATAAAATCTGTCGTGGCCGCAATGTCCTCCATGTACCATCAAAAGTTATACCTCTGGGGGTCACCAAAGCGGGAGAGCCATCCCTTCCGTGAGGCATCAAAATTGTGATGGCATGCCTCCGGACCACCTCTAGGGGTGTATCCCAGACCGTCGCCAGTTGCCCATATGCGCAGCACTAGTGCGACGTAAAACCCAACCAACCAACCAACCAAAACTCTAATAACCATTCGTATTCACTTACCGTACGCAAATTACTTTCTCTTTAGTGACTTCTTGTTGGCCTAAAATCATTCTAGCTTCCTCAGTGCGTCATCGACCGTTTGCTTCAATTCATCCTTACTTCAATCTATTGCGTCACCGGGATGCTGGTATAGCAGACTTTTCGATACTACACCACAATATACTTTCCCACCGCTTACCTGCGGTTACCTACAATTGACTCAACCTCATTTCCTCACAAATATAAAGTAAATATTTATAGATTTTTTTCACATTTTTGAAACAAGGAAATAAAAGAAAGAAGGAGGAAATAAAAGAAGAAAAGGGAATGTAAAATATTTTTTACGAAATGTTCAACTAAATATACAATAAATAAAATGTATTTCGCATTGCAAGTAAATTTGTAAATAGTAAATGAATTAATAAATAGTATTCGTATGACGAATATTCTGTATTTGATTTTAAATTTTATTTTGTATTTGATATAAAACCTTTATTCTATATAAATACCAGTCTCAAATAAAAAATGTCACTTTTAATACTGCTTCTGGTAATTTGTTGACAAAACATGAAAAATATATGTATATATATAGAATTTTATTCTGCCCCTTTTAAAAATATTTCCCATATACTCTTTTAAAACGCAATATGAAATTTCATAAATTTTCTCTTCAGTGTATTTCGTTAAAATCCTACAGGATTTTATGTTGCGCATAAGTAAAATAGAAATTTACATGTACACAAATAAATTGCTTTTGTAAAGTTTTAAAATCATGCAATATCTCGTTCATAGAATTTTAACATTTCTATTTATCCAGAAACGTCATTTATTTTATAGTGTTTGAGAACTGTAAATGAGCTAAAGGATTCCATTTTTATTCAGTTAGTAGTTTTTGACTATTTTTAATTTACAGATTATAATATATGTTATTAAATTTAAAATGTTCTTAAAATTCAAGAAATTTAGCGTTATAGTTTTGAAGTATAAATTAAAATACAATCACGAACTTTTACTTCCATTTCGCATTCCTTAAATAGTTGATATTTCATTCTTTTAAGAAAAAGAATTTTTAATATTAAACATGATTTAATTTAGGAATAAATTAATCTTAAATAAAATATTCACCACAAAAAAATGTACAGAAAATAAACAAATATATTAACTAAAGTAAATAAATTAAAAATTCATAATAATGAACAATTATGAAAGCCAAAAAAATACATTATGATGAAATCAAATAAACCTATATTAAAATTTTTGAGAAATACATTTGTTTGTGATGTTTAAGCCAATATAAGGAATTTTAACATAATTAATTTTTAAATAAAAATATTTTCTTCAAACATATTTTTCTAAAACAGTATAGAAAAAAATTATAATAATAAATAACACATTACTACTTAGTGTTGTTTCTATGTGTTGCGCTAATGTATTGTGATTATTATAGTATTGTAGAAAATATTCATTGTCCTAAAATTGACGGAGATTGTTTCGGTGAAATTTTGAGAGATACACTACAGTTGTCTAAAATACAGAAACAAATAATAATAATAATAATGATAATAATAATGAAGAAAATAATAAATAATATGCTCTCATTTGTAAATTCAGACACAAAAACGTCTGGCAAGGAAACATTCAAAAAGTATCGTCTTCAAAAAATGTTGAAAAAAAATATATGTGATTCTACTCTTCATAAAACACCAGAAAGTGAAAATATTATCGGCTGAAATGAATTACAGCGACCACAAAAAATTATCAAAATTAATCATATTTGGCGATTTCACACTGCTATGCGATTTATTTTGAGTACTTGGCGGAAAAGCAAAACACGGTTCTGTTCGTACACAGCAATCTCTATGCTAGCGAACTTATCGCCTAACAGCGCTAAATCGCCAAATATGTTTAATTTTGATAATTTTTTTTAGTCGGTGTAATTCATTTCAGCCGATAATTTTTTCACTTTCTGGCGTTTCATGATGAGTAAAATCACATACATTTTTTTCAATATTTTTTGAAGACGACACATTTTGAATGTTTCTTTGTGAATCACGTATGTAAAAGACATTTCAGTATCTTTGCATAAACGTACAGCGATAAGTAACTGAATGATGTTGATATGTCTGAAATCTAAAAATATTAAAGTTTAGACATTTAGACATTTTACATTTTAGACACTTAGAAAATCCAAGCACCCGTATTTCTTTGCAAAATTAACACACAAAATTCATTTCAAGCGCACCTTGTTTAAATACTATTTCACATGGTCTAAATATGATATTATTTATATAATAAGTAATTAAGTTATTTATATTAGTTTTGCTTTATGAAATCGAATTTTTAAAGAATATTAAACTAGATATGTGTGTCCTTTTACATGGAATTATGTTAAAAGTAATTTATAAAACTATTTAGATTCAAAACTATTAGTAAAAAATTATTTATTTTATTTTATTTTATTCTTTTTACTGTTTGATATTAGGATTAGCAAAGCAAGTAATTTTTAATTAAGAAAGCTGAATTGTACGTTCTGAACATTTGTACTTCTGTACACATCTGACTTGAGTATTCTAAAAAATAATTCTACATACGTAATACCTAAAATAAATAAATAAATAAATAAAATAAAATATTTTTTTTTTTCTTTCGTATGATTACTGTATATTTTAATGCAAAACAACAAATTTTCTGACTTTAATATACAATTACTGATTTAATATATAAGATAAATAAATAAATAAAAATAAAAATTCGCCATGTTCAGTAATAGCTACCTAGTTAGGAAAATAAGTAATCAAGCGTCATTTCAGATACTAAATATGAGAAATAATGTGACCTTTAAGATACTTTAAAAATCGGAAATAATTATAACATGTTTTAGTGTTTATATCTCTCTGAATTCGGACTCTTGTATACATAGAAAAATCAAAGGAGTTGCACCAAAATAAAGGCATTACATAAACAACTTAACAAAAACAATTGTGACAGCATTTTTCTTTACGTAAAACTCCCCCCCCCCAAAAAAAAAAAAAAATAAAATAAAAATAAAAATAATAAAATAAAATAAAATCGACGTATATACGAAAATTAAAAAAGAGAAATATTTTCAATGATATAATGATATTACCACATGAAAAATAAATTCCTGGACACACATTTCTAAAATCAAATTTTTTTCTCAAATTGACTTATATTTAAATGGTTAATTAATTAATTATATGTACTTAATATAAATGAAATATTCTTAATTTCATGATTATAAACGAACATGTGACAGTGCTCCTTAGAGTTTCCTTTACAATTTTAACAAGATAGATGCAAGTGCACCCTGTAATATGTTTATAAATTATAAAAAGGGAAATATTAAAGTTGTGTCTTATAACTAAAACTATCCAAGTCATAAAAATAATGTATGTAATACATGGTTAAATGTTAAAAAGATGTATTTCGTATTTAATTTTTGATATAATGCGTGCACATAAATTGGTTTATACTTTAGTGATTTTTCTAAAGCGATATATAAAAATATTACGAAAGCAATCCAGAAAGTAATTCCGTTAAACAATTTAACAAAAGGAAACTATTATTAGCAAAACGATTGTATAATGAAATACAATGCTTAGATTATTTTTTAACTTTTGATTACTTTTTTTTTTTTTTTTTTTTTTTTTAACCTTTGCTAAAGCATTACAGAGGTCGTACTATCCGCCTTTTTTTCAGGACACTCTTCTAAATGAGAAATTTCAGGTACTACAATTTTTATAAAATACTTTCTATCCTATTTAAACAGGATATATTACTAAAGAACAAAAATTGTTTTATCCCTAAAAGTGTCCTTAAAAAATTGTGGCATTATTATAGAAGGGCACGAGCCTATCGTAGGAATATGCCGTCTGCAATTTTACAATTCATAAAAAAATGAAATGCAATTTCATGAAGAAGCAAACCAACGGAAAATTTGAAAAAAAAAAAAGGATTCAAAGTGTCAAAAATTCTAAATTATTGGTCCTCCTTAATCTTATTTTCAACTTCAGTAAGCAGATAATCATAAATAAGGACAGCCCACTTCGTTTTTTATCGTGAAAATTTTATTGCCCTCCATTGAATATTTGAAACCAAGACCTTACCATTGAATTATTCAATATTGTTCGTAAATTTCATAAATTTGTCTGTGAATTTCAATTTGTTCAATATTCACAGCATTCAGAAAGCAGGTGACACACCATAATTCGCACTCGACAGGATAGTCATCATGTTTAAGCATTTTAAATGCCCAACAAGCAACCGACTTACAAATCACTGAATGTACAAATTTGTACACTCAGCCATGTACAAATAGCTTCAGTTGTGTTTGTCAATGAGTCAGAAATGTGCACATGCATGCGTGAAATCACGAACGCTGCGTTTTCACAGCAAAATTAAAAACAAAACTTGCTTTCTGGTTTGTTGGTTGGTTGGTTGTGTTTAATGTCGCACTAGTACTGCGTTATGGGCGATTAGCGACGGTCTGGGACTCACCCATAAGAATGGTCCGAAGACAGGCCATCACAGTTTGGGGGATTACTTTCTGCACTACCATCTTACAATCTTGTGCAGTTCAATAACACATGGAAACATATTTAATCGAAAGCAATAAGTGTAAATCGTTTTTTTTCACGATGGGTAATCAGGCAGTGTTCTAAGACGTCTAAAAAAAGTCGTGAAACTGTTCTGGAATATTAGTAAATTTATTAATATATATATATATATATATATATATATTTCATATATACATATATGAAAATTTATATTTGATAATCACTGATAATGGTTGTTTTTCATACAGAGCTTCTATAATGCATGAGTTTTAAATCTATAACAGCGATAACAGAAGAAATATTTGTGAAAAAATGTCAGTTCAAACATAAATTTCCATCACTCTTTTATAATTGAAAAAAAAAAATTCTACTTATCTATATAAAATTAAATTAAATTGATATACCTTAAAAGATTGGTAGAAAAAAAAATATATATATATATACCACACACCCACACACTTTCATTAATAGAGATGTATTTTATTATTATTATTTTTTTTTCTAATGTAAAAAGGTGATTTTTTTTTTTTAAATAATATAACTTTGATATATCATAAAGAAGTCTTTTATAGTTTACATTGTAATTAAAAAAGTAAAAAGAAACTTAATCAAAATAAATTATTTACAGTGTGTTTCAAAAGTCTATCAACTCCGAAATAATAATTTGATGAGAAAGCACATCTTGTGAACACATCGATTTTGAAAGTCTCGTGATTCAATATGACATATCAGATGTACTGACCAGATGTGCAGAAGAGAGGATCCTGGTATCAGAAAGACTCCCAGTTTCACAAATTCGATTTTTACAAATGGAAATTATTCTTTTTTATAATACGAAACCATATTCGGCTACGGAATACTATTTTCCGTCAGTTTCACAAAATATTTTTCCGCATTTCTTTTTCACTTTCGTATATATTGCACCTTAATCGAAATGTCATTTTGGACAGATATTCAAAAATATAAAGAAAAAATTGTAAATAAAAAATATCACTTAGTGTATGATAATATCTTGTAAAGATGTATTTGTATACATTTGGTCTATTTAATGTAATGAAAAACATAGACACAGAGCAATTTTATTATTAGATATTTAAAGTACATTGAAACAATTCAATTTATATTGAGAAATTCAATAAATTTGATGTACTAAAAAGGATTAAAAAATGATAATGCATTCTATTTTTGCTTTTGTTCATGTTTGTAAAATAAAGTTATTTTATTAAGACAGTTTTTAGAGTAGACTAAAACCTTTAAATAAGCTTTTTACTTAATTTACATAAGTTTAAATTGGGGAAATCGCACATTTGTTTTATGTATATAATGTGTTTTAAGCAAATGGATTTTGCTTTTGTTTGGATTGAAGCAAGTAAGAACCTTTATTCTTCCTCTCTTTCATTACACGAAGAGCATGTTCGTATTATTTATTGCAGCAACATCGATTTACAATAAAAGAAAATAGATGTCATTGCTGAAAAAGAAATGCTTTAGGTTTCGTCTAATCTTTTGAGTGCTCAGATATCTGGGAAAATAAATCGTATACTTTTATTTAGCGACGAGATTTAGCCTTAAGTAAGATGGAAATCAAATATATAACTTGTATTTACAGTATTCAATAAAACTTTTATTTATTTTATAAGTTGTTTTCTGTATTTTAATTTAGACAGACAACAATTAAAAAGGTAAATATTCATACATGTTTCTTTTTACTACATTTACTATTTATTTATCTTTCTTTGTTGTCTATTGAAATAAAAAATAGTCATTGTAAACTATTTATTGTTGCTAGTATAAATTTAAATCAAAAGAATTGCAGCATTGTATCATCTACAGTATGAGATACTAAATAATAACATTATGAAAATGGTTTGATAAGTTCCTTCTTTTTTCTCCTAATAGAGGAACTGCATTAAATTTTAATAAATATTTAAAATAACCATTCATAACTAGTACGACGTGAGCATAAAAAAATATCTTCTACATTTTCATATAAAAATACACTCAATATAAATTATTTATTAAAATTATTTCCCTTGATGAATGCAAACGGTTTTCTTCTCAGATATTTATGATATTGAATATGGAAAGTATGTTAATTTTTGTGCCCTATACACGACATATAAAAAAAAATTCTTTGTCCTTTTTTTTCGGGGGGGGGGGATAAAATGGAATATATGTTTTTTTTTTTTGGAATGTATGTTAATATATATATATACATATATATTTTAATTATCACACAGTTATAGCTCAGCCATTCGTCATCAAGATATTCACAAGTTCTTTTGAAAAATACTTCTATTGAAAGTTTATATTTCCCAAGGCTACTTACTATCCTAGGGAAAAAGCGATGTTACTATACATACATTTTTTTTCTAATTGATTATTATATTAAAAAATATATGTTCATTTATATATATATTTAAATTTCGAAATGATTCATTAAATTTATTTTCATTGAGCACAATCATACGGAATTTTTTCCTATACTGAAAGAATTAACTTGTGGTAGGTAGGTGCATGAAAGCAGCACCATTTACAACAATAAATGAAATGATTATAGGCCAAGACAGATTGATTGACAGTCAAGAAATCATTCAATATGAAAAGAAAGTGCACTAATTTAAATTTAAACATTATCTTATAACTTAATATTATTTTGTAATCATACCTGCTCTTGATTTTTTTTAAAATAAATCTTTGATAATTTCTCTTTTAATATCTATATATTAATTCTTTTTATTTATTTATTTATTTTAACTATTCAACATGAATTATTCCCATTTCTTCCTTTTTGATTTCATAATCTAAGAACGCCCGTAACTTGGTTCCGCGGCAATCCCTACCACGGACGTAAAAACAAAAAAAAAACATCACTGGACACCCCTACCTTGCTGTGCATGAATCTGAGAACGCCCGTAACTCGGTTCCGTGGCAATCACTACCACGCACGTAAAAACCAAAAAACAAATTCACTGGACACCCCTATCTCGCTGTGCATGAATCTGAAAACCTTGGTTACTCGTTTTCGCAGCAATCAGTATCACACACGTATATACGCTTCGCGCACGTGAAAAAATAAATAAATTACTGTTCACCACTACCTTGCTGTGTATGAATCTGAAAACGCATGTAACTCGTACTTTTCTTGTAATTTTACTTTATTCGCACAAATGGAAGAAAAATCACGCAAATGGGAATCGCACGTATGGGAGAATACCTTTAACTTTAATATCCACTTGTAATACAAAATTATTTGTTTACAAAAATCTTGTAACAATGCATTTAAGTGCAATTGTTATTGTTAACAATATAATTGTAGCTATAATTAAGCGCAATCTTTCCTGCCAATGTGCGCAATCACACCTACCCTGTAAGAAGAAATTGTGCAAAATAGTTTACTTTGTTTTATTACAGTCGTTGCTTTAACATATAGGATAACAACAAAATGGAAATGGAAATGCATGGAAAACGAATGAATTTAAAAATTTTCAGCAATAGTTTAGAATGAGAAAATTGATTTTTTTTTTTATTATTATTATTCACTTGAATTATGCGCAGACTCTCCTAGATTTACCTTATAACAAATTAATGCTTCATGCTTGCATGACACGTGACGGACTTAGGATTAAAACCAGTTCGAAAATTTGCATTTTATATAATAAAATTCATGGTTTCTAAAATGAAAAGAAAGTTTCCAAGTGTGCCTTTTTATTTTATTTCATTTTATTTTTACTTATTTATTTTATTTTTTTCTTAGTGAAAATTAGACTGTTTGTTGTTAGTATAAGTATAATAAAATATAAGTATACAACAGTAAAAAGCACAAATTTTTCTTAAAGATAAATTAACATCTCACTAAAACTAACAATCGAGGTACCTCATGTGACATAATTTTAGTTTTATGATTTTTAAGTATCTTCAGGTTTTAATTTCAAGTTTTCAGAATTTCATTTGATATAGTACACAAGAATATATTTTAATAACCACCAAGCAGCTGTTTGCAGGAGTTTCATTTAAGAAATATTGTGTTTTTCGAAGGTATACATAAATATTAATAAATTAGTAAATATATAAAAATAAAATAAAGTAAAATAAATTTAAATACATTTAATTAAATAAAACAACCCTCTTTCTTAAAATAAAAGAAATGTATGGCAACGCTACAATTTGGGCGATTTTAACCAAAAGTTGATAAAAACTAACTTATGTCAAGATGCATCTACAAATAAATTTCTGTGCATTAGTTCCTGAGCAAAAGCTGCCATAAAACACACATACAGACACCGGCAGACAGACAAATAGATTCTAAAAATTATCAAATCGTGTTCTGGACTTCTGAAAAATTGCAAACCAATCGAAAACCGGAAGTTTTTTTTTTTTTTTTTTTTTTTTTTTTTTTTTTTACAAAACCAATAATTTCTACTTTTGAATACAGAAATGTGTAAAAAGCAGAACATAAAAAAAAAAAAAAACCTTATATAAGAAACTATTTTTTTTTTTTTTTTTGGGGGGGGGGGGGGGGGGAGGGTAGTTTATGTTATTTTTTGAGAACTTGCATTCTCTTTAAAGATACGTCTAAAAGCTAACTTAGTAATTAGTTTTCATTAAGAAATTTAATATATGCAGTATGATACTGGATTCGCAGCATGAGATGTTTCTAGGTTTTGATAGGTAGTTCAAGATAATTATGACGCCCATGTAGATCTCTCAAAAGAAAAGCTAAATAAAAGATTTATTGTGAAGTTTATTTTTTCTTTCTTTTACGAAAAACGAGATTTTTTTTTTGTTCATAAAGTTAGATTTACATACAGATATTTTTAGCTGTTCTTAAAGACATTTATAACATAATATAATGTTTAAGAAACTTAAATATGTTACCATAATTTAACAAAATTAAAGTATGAAACCTAATTTTACAAGATAGATTATAGGATTTCAATACAAAATACACATTTTTAAGAAACATTATTTCAAAATATATGATTGGCATAGACAAAGCTATCACTAAATATTATCTACTATTTTATTGAATATTTTGATAATAAGATTGACTTATTCAGTCCTTTTACGCCCAGATGTAACTTAAAACAACAAATAATACAAACCGGCATCTTTCCTCAGTAGAAATCCACAATCATGTTACCCCAAAAAATTTTGTCATCTTACCTCAAAACATTGAACGAGACATAAGTCCAATTCTCAACTTACGAAAGGGGAAATCGGCCTCCACTATAGGTCTGGCAGGGCAAGATACTGAATTTTACAAATTATCCGAATTAATGTTTTCTTGTTTAACTTTCAATCAACATGACTAACTAAACAAGGGATAAGTCATTTTTTAACAATTACCAGATTAAAAGAGATTATTGATCCTAAATTCCAGCAAATTGGTAAAAAAGTAACATTACGTCTCGTTACTGATGCAAATCTCATCTGTGTGCCTGGCGTCCCTCTAAGGCCCTTGCATGAAAGAGAACCATGTGAAACATTTTCTTGTCAAACGAGGCATTTTACACCAACTTACACTAAGATTCTTACTTTATGTTTCTTCAAATCCAATGCTATTTCCAATGGAATAACATGTAAAATGCATTTTTATGAGAAATTTTGCACAAGTTTTATCACACACAGGAAATTTTGCAAGCAAATTATATAACTGAAAAAATAATTAAATAAGAAAATAAAACAGAATATGGAATTTGAATATGGTTCTAGAGAATAATACAAATTATATTTAAAAACTGGTCCGACTTCTTTAAATCATTCATTCTTGAGATATTACCTACATAGAATATCAAATACTAGTAAGAAGAGTATACTAGTAAGAAGAGTCTGGTGAACGATTACTCAGTTGGTGATAAAAGCACCAAATGTGGTGGAACTAGTACTTGAAACACGTAGAATGCAAGTACAACCAGAAGCACTTTGGCCTGAAACACCTTTTAGATATTTCGGACAAAAACAAAATGGCCGCCAATAGGCACTATTGTATTAATGGCTGTATTTTTGGTTGTTTAATGATAAACAGATTTTGTTGGTGTCGAATATTACATTTTCCGCGTGAATAAATGTGATCCTACTAGAACTTAATTGATAACACCTACCAAAAATGCAATATGGTCCTAAAGAAACGGTGAAATGCTTATTATAATTTTAAATAGTACATTGACTATGTTTAAGTGCATCGTCCTTTATAAAAGCAGGGCGCAATAATTCGGCTTTCATGCAGTTGCATCGAGATGAACATTAAGATTTTCAACCACAACAGATGAGTTCAAGACAACATGCAGATGCTTCTGACAAAGCAGTCGAACACGGGTCCATTTTTTATCTACCTTATGTCAACCAATATCCAGATGATCTATATAAATAATTTTTCGTAAGTGACTTGTCAACCACAACTGTGACTGTAAATAAGCTCTCAAAGCCCCCTTACTGGAGGAAGTCTGTCCGTTACTGCAGTTCTTTATGTAAATAAATTCCTTCAAACTTTGTTTATTTCAGTTTCACCATTAATTTTATCATACATAATCATAACAAATCATTCGGTATTACGTACACATGCCTCAGTTAATTCCATGTGCGCTGTGAGAACTTCCACGAAACTATTGGTTATCAGTGGAAAAAATTATATTCAAATGACGATCAACGCGTTTGTCAAATGCGTGAAGAATTAACCTTGTATTCCCCCCTTTATTATTTTATGGCTGCATGTCTGACAAATTCAAAATGGGCTTAATGTTACCTACAACTCAGTGACCATATTACTTATACAACTTGTTAAATATTTGAAGAATATATATATATATATATATATATATTTACAGCAGTGTTAAGAATAGTTATATTTATTGCAGCAGGTCGAGACAGTACTGATGAACACACAAATTCTACGCTATCTCAGCAGTTATTTCATGGAAATGTTTTGTCTCTCTTTCAGCCAATCATTTCCACTGAAGAAGGAGAAAAACGTATTTCAATTGTAGATGTATGCAAAAACTTCTACATCTAAAAAAACTTGCAAATAATTCCATCTTTATTATGAAGTGAAGTCAGTCCCATCTACAACAAAGAGGATTACAAAGCATCTGCATGTTGTCGTGAACTTATCTGCTGTGGTCGCTGTCACTTCATGAAGGCCGAATAACTGTGCGCTACATTCTGCTTTTGAAAAGGACGATGCAATTAAACGTAGTCAATATACTGTATTTAACAGTGGATGTATAATTTAACAATATCTTATTCCACTAAAAGTTACAATAATTTTGGAATACTGTTATTATCCCACAGATTTATAATTAAAATAAGTATATCACCGTTTTTTGTGGCCATATTGGACTTTTGATAGCTGCTACCAATTCAATTCCAGCTGAATTACACTCCTTAACCAGGAACATGTAATTTTCTACGCCAAAAACATCTATTTATCATTAAAACAATCGAAAGTACAGTCATTAACACAATACAATAACGCCTATTGTCGACCATTTTGTTTTTTCCGGAAACATCTAAAAGGAGTTTCCGTCTGCAGCACTTCTGGTTGCATTTGCATTCTTCGTGTTTCAAACATCAACTCCAGCTGATTTGGTGCTTTTATAACAATCTGAACAATTCCTTGGTGATTTTGCTTTACTAAATAACAGTCCAAAACCACCCCAATTTTTGGATACATATAAAATCGTAAAAAAGAAAAAAAAAAATTGAAAATATTGATACACAATTTCCAATACCTAGAATATATTTGGAGCTAAAATGAAAACTTCGGCAAATACACACTAACCCAATCGTTATGTTGCATTTTTTGTATTTTAATGTTCTAGGTAAAAATGCGTAATTTGAGAAAATAGTTATAGTTTCTTCTAAAGAATATTATGTTTTAGTTATATATATATATATATATATATATATATATATATATATATATATATATATATATATATATATAAAAGATTTTCTAAAGAAATATTTAGCAAAATAATTATTTTGAAAAAAAATATACTTCTTTTAACATCACATATATTAGTATTAAATAAAAAAAAAAAAGTTTAAAACTTATGTCTTTTTTGATAATTGTAATTAAAATATATTTAAATATAAATGAAAAAACTTGTAGAATGATCGTAATATTTACTTTTTAATTTATTATTAAAATTTACCATATTTTTATTTTCATTTTTTTAAACATTTAAATACTTTTAACACTTTTTTTTTTACTTTCTCTTACCCATAAGGTAGAGAAAGTATTGTTTTTGGGTCAAATTTTCGAATGCGAGATTTTGTTATATTTACATGTTTTGAGGTCCACTGAATACGAAAATCATGTTTTTAGCAAATGGTCTGTGTGTCTGTGTGTGTGTCTGTGTGTCTGTGTGTCTGTGTGTCTGTGTGTGTGTGTCTGTGTGTCTGTCTGTTATCAGCATATCTCAAAAACAAATTATGGCAGAAAGTTCAAACTTGTGTATCATATAGTTCTAAATGTGTATCATATAGAGATGCTACAGTAAGCTTTTCGTTAAGATCAAGCAAATGGTTCGTGTACAGGGACAATCAAGAGAATTCTAATACATTACGTCTATGGGGGAAATTGCAGGAAAGTAGAGTTTAACGTCTATAGACTGCACTAAACCAAATGAAACGAATATATATTTTTTGTAATAGAGATAATTAACTGGGAAATTTTTTTTGTGTATGTAAAAGCCTCGCCTCCCTCCTGAGGGGGAGGGGAGTTCCCCCTCGAGGGGAGTAAATTTTCATGATGGGTATCTTTCGAAAGAGCTCGCCAATACCTTTAAAACGAACGGTTGAACCATCGATCTGCGATAATTTAAAACAAAGTTATCGGTTTTTTTTTACTTTTAAGGAAAAAAAAAACTTTGAAAAAAAAAAAAAAAATCGTTTCCCCCCCACTTCTTTTTAATGATGAGAATAAAATGGACTGTTTTTGGATATTTGGTGTTATACCACTTCTCTAATATGGAAATCGTCTGCATTATCATAAGAGATAATTTTTTTAAATAATAATTTTAATAAATTAATTTTTAAAAACAGAATTATTTTTTAATAACCGAATTAAATTCTATGTAAATGAAGGTGCATTAATGAAACGGGGGGTTGAGGGGGGCGGTAGCCCCCCTCACACAGAACTAATTATCATATAAATCTCTTCAGAAGCCTAATATGAATTGTTTAACACAGGTTTACATAACAGTACTCGTTATCTTACCTTTTAATCTGCAACCTGTATTATAGTGTTAAATTTCAGGGTAAGAGAAAGTCGTGTATGTGACACACCAGATTATTTTGCTACATTTTCAAAAAAAGTAATTAATTTATACTTTTATAACTTTTTTCTTTATGGTAAACACATACGAAAATAATTAATTAAATATACAAATATGATTTTAAAAAATCGAATGCGCATTTTTAATTCAACTATTTGCTGATGCAGCTATTAACTTATAAAATCGATTTCCTAAACGTTTTAAATTAATTTTATAAGAAATTAAAGTGAATAATAAAGCGTAACTTTTTAAAATGGTTGATAAAAGTAATTACAACATTGTTAATAATATTTTATTGCAGTGAAATTTTTAAGCTAAAACTTTTTTGTTTATTAAACAATGTTAATATATATATATATATATATATAATTTGAAATTTTTTAGTACCATTGTAACACTCAGCAGACAAAAGATTGATGAAAATACCAACATAAAATAAATTTTAATTGAGATTTATGTCGATTAAAATTAGTCACAATATTATTCTTTTATTTTCACCTCTAATGGAGTCAATATTTATTTCATCATTTTCAGAGGAATAGAGCTGGTATATCAAACAACTATTTAAATGCCAAGTATAACATGCAAAATTTAATAATTTAATAAAATTCTTTAAGGTATGCATAAATTCAGTAATAGGAATAAAAATTGAAATAATACACAATTGTTTAAGCGCATCATCAGCTGTATTCAAAGTGTATGTAATTTTTAGATTAACATAATGCGAAATTAGGCCAATATTTGTATATATTAAATTATATATACAATAAGTAGTAAATTTAAGAATTTTAAAGTTATTTAAGAATTGTTGAGAATAAACTAAATACATTTAAATATTTTCGCATAATCAGCATATTAAATTTAAATCTAAATATAATTTGAAATTTTTTAGTACCATTGTAACACTCAGCAGACAAAAGATAGATGTAAATATCTACATAAAATAAATTTTAATTGATATTTATGTCGATTAAAATTAGTCACAGTATTAATTTTTTATTTTCACCTCTAATGGAGTCAATATTTATTTTATCATTTTCAGAGGAATAGAGTTGGTATATCAAACAACCATTTAAATGCCAAATATAACATGCAAAAATTAATAATTTAAGAAAATTATTCAAGAAATGCATAAATTAAATAATAGGAATAAAAATTGAAGTAATACACAATTGTTTAAGCGCATTATCAGCTGTATATATACACACATATATATATATATATATATATATATATATACAATAAGAGATATAGTCTTAAATTTAATTTCAAATAAATTAATAATTATATTTAATAAAAAATATTTTCAAAATTAAATATATAAATATATATATATATATATATACATACACATAGATAGATAGATATCTGTCGACTTTTTAAGAGTCAATAGTTTCAATACAGAATTTTTTTTTTATTTACAGTAAGACCTCAAAGTTTAATTTTTAATATTTTAAATCATTTTTGTAACTTTTAAATGTTTTCAATAAATTTGAATAAAGCAGTTCCAGAATCATCTAAATATTAATTATTTTTCATTCACGAAGCAATGTTGTTTTAATTTGTTGATATCGCAAAATAAAAAACAAAAACCATGATTGTTATTTTTACTTTTCGAATACATTATGTAAGGAGAGTATTGAAAACAGGATTTGCGAAACGGATTTTGTATCTCGCATAGCTCAAAAACGAATGTTTGTGGAATGTTGCAAATTTATACTTTTAACTGTCATGACATCTTGTTATACCCTTCCAACTTCGGTCTTAACACGACTTCCTCTTTTAGAGATATCTACGATTTTAAACGATTTTTTGGTGATGAGCGTGTGTATGTGTATGTATATGTGTGTGTGAACAACTCTTTGTTCCAACGAGATTAATGTTGGTACATATTTCCTAGGTCACCGTAGCAAGAACTGGATACATTATGGTTAATCTAGCACTTACAGAACGAAAAGTTCTTTATGGCTTATTGTCTAGTACAATAACGTCTAAATGCCTTACTCAAATGAACTGAAAATTTATATACATGTTACAACTGTCAGTCACACAAACTGCGTAGAGTTTGGTGAATCTAACATTTATAGTTTTTTTTTTTTTTTTTTTTTAAATCAGAGGCACAACAAAAAAGTCTTTATTATATGGCCTTGGTTCAAACTATTTAAAGTAAGAAAGCGTCTAAATGCCATAACAATTAACCTGAAATTTATATACATGTTATAGGCCATCATCTCACGAACTGTGTAGATTTTGGTGAATCTAGCACTTATAGATATTTTTTAGTACCATTGTAACACTCAGCAGACAAAAGATTGATGAAAATACCAACATAAAATAAATTTTAATTGAGATTTATGTCGATTAAAATTAGTCACAATATTATTCTTTTATTTTCACCTCTAATGGAGTCAATATTTATTTCATCATTTTCAGAGGAATAGAGCTGGTATATCAAACAACTATTTAAATGCCAAGTATAACATGCAAAATTTAATAATTTAATAAAATTCTTTAAGGTATGCATAAATTCAGTAATAGGAATAAAAATTGAAATAATACACAATTGTTTAAGCGCATCATCAGCTGTATTCAAAGTGTATGTAATTTTTAGATTAACATAATGCGAAATTAGGCCAATATTTGTATATATTAAATTATATATACAATAAGTAGTAAATTTAAGAATTTTAAAGTTATTTAAGAATTGTTGAGAATAAACTAAATACATTTAAATATTTTCGCATAATCACCATATTAAATTTAAATCTAAATATAATTTGAAATTTTTTAGTACCATTGTAACACTCAGCAGACAAAAGATAGATGTAAATATCTACATAAAATAAATTTTAATTGATATTTATGTCGATTAAAATTAGTCACAGTATTAATTTTTTATTTTCACCTCTAATGGAGTCAATATTTATTTTATCATTTTCAGAGGAATAGAGTTGGTATATCAAACAACCATTTAAATGCCAAATATAACATGCAAAAATTAATAATTTAAGAAAATTATTCAAGAAATGCATAAATTAAATAATAGGAATAAAAATTGAAGTAATACACAATTGTTTAAGCGCATTATCAGCTGTATATATACACACACACACATATATATATATATATATATATACAATAAGAGATATAGTCTTAAATTTAATTTCAAATAAATTAATAATTATATTTAATAAAAAATATTTTCAAAATTAAATATATATATATATATATATATATATATATACATACACATAGATAGATAGATATCTGTCGACTTTTTAAGAGTCAATAGTTTCAATACAGAATTTTTTTTTTATTTACAGAAAGACCTCAAAGTTTAATTTTTAATATTTTAAATCATTTTTGTAACTTTTAAATGTTTTCAATAAATTTGAATAAAGCAGTTCCAGAATCATCTAAATATTAATTATTTTTCATTTACGAAGCAATGTTGTTTTAATTTGTTGATATCGCAAAATAAAAAACAAAAACCATGATTGTTATTTTTACTTTTCGAATACATTATGTAAGGAGAGTATTGAAAACAGGATTTGCGAAACGGATTTTGTATCTCGTATAGCTCAAAAACGAATGATTGTGGAATGTTGCAAATTTATACTTTTAACTGTCATGACATCTTGTTATACACTTCCAACTTCGGTCTTAACACGACTTCCTCTTTTAGAGATATCTACGATTTTAAACGATTTTTTGGTGATGAGCGTGTGTATGTGTATGTATATGTGTGAGTGAACAACTCTTTGTTCCAACGAGATTAATGTTGGTACATATTTCCTAGGTCACCGTAGCAAGAACTGGATACATTATGGTTAATCTAGCACTTACAGAACGAAAAGTTCTTTATGGCTTATTGTCTAGTACAATAACGTCTAAATGCCTTACTCAAATGAACTGAAAATTTATATACATGTTACAACTGTCAGTCACACAAACTGCGTAGAGTTTGGTGAATCTAACATTTATAGTTTTTTTTTTTTTTTTTTTTTTTTAAATCAGAGGCACAACAAAAAAGTCTTTATTATATGGCCTTGGTTCAAACTATTTAAAGTAAGAAAGCGTCTAAATGCCATAACAATTAACCTGAAATTTATATACATGTTATAGGCCATCATCTCACGAACTGTGTAGATTTTGGTGAATCTAGCACTTATAGATTTTTATAGGGGTGAAACGATAAATTCTTTTACATTATGAATTATGAGCTTAAATTATTTGAAGCACAATAGCGTTAAACGACTTATTAGATTGATACATTTCAAACTTCTCTTATTTAAATAAATTTGAACAGCCTTAATTACTTAATGTTCAGAAAGTCGAGTGGAGTAACTCCTTCTTTTAATACTTTTTGCAAATTTCTTCGAATTAGAT
>OZ005650.1:237269416-237297416 GCA_963930645.1 Salticus scenicus
TAAATGCTTTCAGATGATGAAATATGGCATATGACTGAGATTTCCGTACATTACTATTATTATTATTGCTTATTTTTGCAATTTACGTTCTCAATTTTTATTTCTACATATTTAATTCTACGTTCTTGAAGATTTTATAATTTTAAATATTCAAATACGTAGAATTCACGTAAACGTTTCAGTTTTTGCCATTTGTGAACTTTTACATTTTTTTAACTACCGAAAAAATTTATAGAACTTTTTTTTATAAATTTTTATAGCCGTTTTCACTGATTTAATAAAGTAAAAATTCTATAAAAATTTTATGATATCCAAAAAGCGTAAACGTTAGAAACTATGATATTACATAAAATTATAAAGCTATCTGAATGTATTAAATTTCTTTTGCGATAACTTAATCCATATGTACATAATTTTGTATGTACATTCCCATAAAGGTAGAGATACAGTCGGTAACAAAAGTGTCCGTACACTTCATATGGTTTTGTTAAATAAATCCTTGTCGAATCCCGTTCTTAGTCAGCGTAAGAACATGATTCAACAAGGATTTATTTAACAAAACCGTATGAAGTGTACTTTTTTTTTACATAAGAATTTTTTCTAGTGTTCGGACACTTTTGTTACCGACTGTACGTACGCAATTCTTAAAACAGCTAATCCCAATTTCATATGCCCAAATAAAATATCTTTATATTTTATTTCAGGGCATGGTAGTTTCTCAACATTCCTCTTTTAAAATCAATAAAATAAAAAACACACTTTGTAAATGTTAAAAATTAGGTAGTCCTTTCATTATATATTCGAAAAATGTTCATTAATTAAATACAATTTTAAATTTATTAGTAATAAAACAATAAGATAAAACTTAAAAGCAATATTATTAAATCCAGATAAATATAAGCTAAAACATATTTATAAATATATTAAACGAACATTACTCATTTATTAAATATAAATTTTAACACTACATCCGTTGACTTACTTTTCTCTGTTAGGGAAATGTAATCTGTCTAAATGTTTATTATTATTATTATTATTATTATTATTATTATTATTATTAATATTATATTCATTTTAAGCTTTCCTAAAAATAATCTTAAGTACAATTTTCTATATATCTTCTATTAATGAATTTAACTACGGTCTTTTGCCCTGGCAGAACCGTAGATAATTTTTTTTTCTCCTGTGGTAACAAAAATCCCTATAATCACGTGGTTTGAGATCCACAGTGAGACACTAATGTACCAATGTACATAATTTTGTGAATTACAGATAATGGTGTTGATTTTATTGGTTTTATAAAACCATATATTTAAAACATACACATCTTCCACATCTTGACGTACAACGAGGGGGGGGGAGGGGTTGTAAAGTTTTAATATTTATTAAAAGTAGCCCAGTTATCTAGATAAAATTTATTTTCGAAAAAAAATTAGTTTCTATGTACATAGTATTGTAAATTACAGTAGCAACTTTCTGCAAACCGTATATTAACGAAACTCATATCTGCAATTTCGAAAAAAAAAAAAAAAAAAAGTAAAATTCTGGTTTGTTATTTTGTAAGCAGTTCTTAAATATAACATGTAGTAATTTTCTATGTTGGTTAGTTTTTGGTATTAAATAAAACTATACTATACCCCTCAGAACATAAATAAGTAAAATATAATTTATAGTCTTTACAGTATATCATTTACGAACTAACGTTTTATATTATGGCATTGTTAAATTATTGTTGATATCTAATATTTCACTTGACTAAAATTTTTATTAACGGTAAAAACGATTTCCAACTGAATCCTTTATTAAGTAAATACATACGCCAATACTAATTTCAGTTTATACAGACAAAGGAATGTAAAAATATATAAGCTTTCAGTTTTTTTGATAAAATATGAAATATAACTTATTCAAAGTCCTTATTATATATATATATATATAGACATACATATATATACGTGTGTGTGTGTGTAATTTATTATAATATAGTTATGATATATAAAAACAGAGATACATATATACATATAATAATTTATTATTTACGTAATATTAACTTATTTAATGTCCTAATTACTTATTTGCTTTTATACAAATATAATGTTCGAATTTTACGTTTAAAATATTTTATTAAATTTCTATAGAATTATAATGAAAAATCTTCTCTATGTTTCGTTCATTATAGAAGTGAATTATCTTCTTGGAAATTGATTTTGAAATAACCAGCTTTTTCAAATTTATGTGTAGGTAAAAAAGTCAAGATTTAGTAAGTGTTATCAGTTTTTGTGTTTAATACAAATCATACTTATAAGAATTAATAAATTATTTAAAAAATAATTTGAAGTAACTTAGAAACTTCAATTTTTTAATGAATATTTAGAAGTTATAGTTTTCTGAGAAAAACATGTAGTGCCATTTATGGGATTTTAATGCAATTATTGGAGTCTTTTCTTTTTTATAATGAGAGATGTGACAAAATGTGATACAGTTAAGCAAAACAATATATATTTAAGAAATAGGGAGTTACACCATCTTTACAATGAACCGTCCATATATAAAGCTATATGTACTTACAAGCAACGGAAAATTAAACGCCAAATGAATTTAAGTATTCGTATATAATAAATTATCATAATATGTATCAATCAAATATTAAAATTTATTTTTTGAATGTTTTATATAACATTTCATTGCATATCTCCAAATTTTACCCTGATATGGGATTAATAATCTGATTATTGCATATATTTTTGCAGAATATTTTATATAATTTATATTTATTATCATAAAGATATTAATAGAGAAAAATTACACGTTATTTAGAAGCATACAATTTGAGTATTTATTGGAATGGAAATTAAAATTTCGTGCATCTAGGCTCACTTATTTAAAAATTCACTTTAGTTAAAGTTATTCGAGATTAAATAGATCCGTTATCAATTAGTACATAATTATTTGAGTAAGTAAATTCGTTTGGGATTAAGAGTTCCTCTAAAGTAATCCCCGCATGCACTGTTATAAATATGACATTAAAGTTTAGGTTAACACCGTTGATTGAAATTATTAAATAATCTATATATATAAAAATGAATTGCTGTTCGTTAGTCTCACTAAAACTCGAGAACGGCTGAACGGATTTATCTTATCTTAGTCTTGAAATGTTCGTGGAGGTCTAGGGAAGGTTTAAAAGGCGAGAAAAAATCGAATAATTTCCGGGAAAACCCTAAAAACAGCCCTTTTCTATTTCCCATACAAACGTTTTCTAGAGTCAATTTGAACTTTATTGCTATTCAATAAAGTTTAGGTGTGTTCCTAACGGCTGATGGCTGAGCTACAAAAATTTGCATGTTGATTCGTAATTACCTCCCCTGATGCACCTCGAAGCCGGATTTTCGAATTTTGTTTTAGTTTTCTTTTAATTAATTAAAATGTTAAAATAAAAACCTTCTAATAACTGATAAATTGGCCATTTAATTTTAATCCTTAATTTAATTGTTGCCAAAAAAAAAAAATTATTCTTTTTTGGACAGAAAAAAAGAAAAAAAAACGTGAACAATAAAAATTACATTTATTTAAAATATTTAATTTTATTCCTTAACTAGCAGGCTTTGCCCGCTTCGCTGGACATTAAACTTAAATGAGTTGTCAAAATCCCATATCTTTATTAATAACCCAAGTTCTCGCTGTGATTGGTAGAGGTTTTCTCGCTCGCAAAGTCAGGAGTCTAGGTCTCACTGTCTTCGGCACAACTTAGCCACCTTACTTCCCCTTCCTCAGCGGGTGAGTTCAAAGTTTTGCAAAATCCCACTAATGTACATAATGCGTACACTTAATCAATATCCGCACACCAAAATTCGCCATTATAAGATAATTCAAAGCGAATTCAAACGGAAAAACATGTTTTTACACATGTTTATTGGGAACGGCTTCAGTATAACGCCACAACGATATTTAGCGATTTTTTTGTTGGCGATTATGGCTAAATCATAAATCTAAAAATCATAAATCATATATGATAAATGATGAAATCATAATCTAAATCATAAATCATAAAACATAAAATCATAAATCCAAAATAAGCAGCATATTAGGCTGCCATATAATATCGCAAACAGTCTAGAACGACATCGTTATCCTTCAAAACGACGCCAAAGAAAAATCGCCAAATTCAGCTGTGGGGTTATACTGAAGTTATACCGTTTATTGCCCTCCGACTCCGAGAAGGGGGGGGGGGATTTCGAATTTCGTGAAATCCAGTTACAATAAGTGCCGGATGCAAACAAACAATTTACGCACCAAATTTCGTGACCACAGAAGTCTTTAATAGAAAATATTATAAATAAATAAATACAAAACGCACAGCTTTAGTATGGGAACCCTTTGGTGACTTTAAATATTTTAATCCATTTTTGCGATGAACTGAATTGGCTATCTCAATTGTGCAATTAAAGATCTTGGCGAGAAACGTCCGAGCTACTTCGGTTCCGAATTTAAAATTTTGCCAAAGGGATCCAATACGAAAACTGTTCCATACACAAAATAAATAAAATGAAATAAAAAATCCTTTCTTATATTTACAAAATAAAAATAAAAAATCTTAATAAATCCAAATTATAAATCCAAATTATAATAAATATAAATCCATACACTAATAAATATAAATCCATAAAATAAATAAAATAAAATAAAATAAAATAAAAACTGTTTTCTGATATTTACAAAATAAAAATAAAAAATCTTAATAAAATCCAAATTATAATCATTTACAATTAAGGGGAGAACATTAAAAAAAACCTCATAAGGTACATAATAACAACAAAAAATTTTGTTTTACTGCAGGAAAGAAAAGTATTGCTTAATTAAATAAAAATATTAAACTAATGCCAAATATCTCGGTACAACTATAGTATTTCCCATCAGCTGAATTTGGCGATTTTTCTTTGGCGCCGATTTGATGGATAACGATGTCGTTCTGGATTGTTTGCGATATAATATGGCAGCCTGCATGCTATTTACTTTGGATTTATGATTTATGATTCATAATTTAGCTTATGATTTTATCATTTATAATATATGATTTTACATTTATGATTTAGCCATAATCGCCAAAAATAAATCGCCAAATTCAGCTGAAGGGAAATACTATAGTTGTTCCAATATCTCTATGAAAATATTTATCCACGTGCATATTCCTCATTAAAAAAAAAAAAAAATCCCCAAATATAAATAAATATAAAACTTTTTACCGAATCTGGGTTAAAAACGGAAAAGGGGTAAAATAAATTAGAAATATCAGACCTATGTTTATAAATTTCATACCAAATGAAAGGGGCGATTTTTCTGAATCCAGGGGTGCAAACAGTTTTTCGATGCGACAATTAGATTTTTAAAAAATAACTAAAGTATGAAATTTAAGTGGCAACGGAAAAGCGGAAAAAAGGTAAAATAAATTAGAAATATCAGACCTATATTTATAAATTTGATACCAAATAAAAGGGGTGATTTTTCTGAATCGTGGGGTGCAAACGGTTTTTCGATACGACAATTAGATTTTTTAAAATTAACTAAAGTATGATATTTTGATAGCAACACTTCATTTCAATCTTTTCAGAATTTGTAGTGAGAATCACGCGAATAAAAAAGTCTTTAACTTAAAAATTTATTTTTATATTTTATTTTTCCATTCAAAGCATTTTAGTGAAAAAATATTTATGGCGCATGCGCAGGCGTTTTTTACCCATAATTTAAACAATTTTCATAATTTTGAAAATTTCTATAGATATAATTTTAAGTTGGGTGAAGACCTAAGTTTCTGCCAAGCGCCGTTGAATTCCGTCCAGCCGTTCTCGAGTGATGCCCGGACAAACGTATTTTAGTTTTTTACCCCCCAGGGGGGAACGGGGGGGAATTTGTGAAAAGTTGATAGATATAATTTTAAGTTGGGTGAAGACCTAAATTCCTGCCAAGCGCCGTTGAATTCCGCCCGGCCGTTTTCAAGTGATGCCCGGACAAAAAAAGCGACATACGGACACGATGACACACACACACACACACACACAGGCAAAATTTTCTGAAGTCATTTTCGGCTTTCATGGGGTGTGAAACGTGAAGATATCGTAAAATTTTTCGATTCCGACAAATTTACAGACAAAAGTCTGATTTTATTAATATAGATTTAATTGTTGCCAAAAAAATTATCATTATTTTTTCGACGGAAAAAAAAAAAAAAAAAAAAAAAAAAACGTGAACAATAAAAATTACATGTATTTAAAATGAGGAAAGTAAATTAAAAAAATTAGAAATATCAGTCGTATCGTTACAAATAAGATACCAAATGAAAGATGCAATTTTTGTGAATCCAACGGATTAAACAGCTTATCGATCGGACAATTAGATTTTTTAAATATGTCAGAAATAGCGCTCATAGCATATTGTTACAAGGTATTAAGTCTTATTTTTACAAGGGATAAAATCTAAAATGGTGACAAAAATTCAAAAGTCGCCAAAGAGAGCTATATTAAGGCGGTACTATGATCATGCTTAGAAACCATGAATACTAATAACCACAAAAAATTAATTGTCTCATGCAACAGACGTAGCCGGTCATAGCATATTATAATATTTAGCGTGAAATTGTTATCATTTTTATGGTTGATCGGGGATAAACAAAATAAACATAGGAAATAACGTAAAAGCAAATATTATGTGCACCACGTATAGTGTTGTTCATATGTAACTGGGATTCAAATATAAAGGGGATACTTCATTTTTTTTTTCGATACTATCTATTTCGAAACTGTTATCTAATAAGGACTTAATGCAAGCCTATTGGTAAACCATTGTCTCAGGTAATAGGGACAAGCGCCCGAGTTTTAGCGGATGACCAAATCGCTACCGAAGGCAGCAGGGATCCGAAGCGAGCTTTTGAGCAATTTTAGTATTTTATTTTATTTTTATAAAGCTATATAGAAAAGAGTTTCCTTTAAATTTAGTGACCAGCGAAGCGGGCAAAGCCTGCTAGTTTAATATATTTATGGGTTTTGGCTGATAAATAAATATGACATTTCAAAAAAAAAAAAAAAAAAAAAAAAAAACCATAAGTTAAACTAGATTTGGTGTTTCTTAAATTCTAATAACACATGCGATTGTTTATGAAATTATTAGTATTAATATGGAAAACAAACACTCGGATAAGTAATAATATAGGTGTTGACGAATCTAAAAACTACATAAATGCAATAATATCAGTGTATTTCAAATTTATATCACGCAAATAAAGTTATTAAAATGTATAAGAATGACTTAAATATGAAAGGATTTACTCATGAACACAATATGTTTTATTTTTAGTAATAGTTACGACAGGTCGTAAAATTTCTTTCAGACAGCGATTTTGCCATCGTCACCACATTTATCTGCAACCTTGAATAAACGTGCAAACATTTTGGTTTTTTATCTAAATGTATAAAGCCGAAAGTTTGTCTTTGTGTCTGTCCAAAATATTATTTTTTTTTTTTCAAAAATTAGCACACTTATTTATCAGGACAGAATTTAGCTAACTCCATACTTTTAGGTCTATCGGATAATTGGTTAAAAACGTATTAATTACAAAAAAAAAAAAAAAAAAAAAAAAAAAAAAAACATTGTAACTTTATAATTATTAAAAGAAACTAACAAATTCATGGCAATAATAAATAAATAAATAAGTAAATGTAGTTCTTTTATGTCGAAAAAAAAACTGAACTTGGCGACATTTTTTTTTTTTTAAATTTAAATAATTAAAATAAAATTCAGGAATATCGTGCTAAAGAAATTGAACAACTTCAGTATAAAACTCGTTGACGAAATCTGAAATTTGGTACCGAAGTAGCTCGGACGACTCTCGCCATGATCTTTACTTACACAATTGCTATAGTCATTTTAATTCATCGCGAAAATGATTACAAAAATTTAAAATCTGCCATGGGGCTCCCATGCTAAAGCTACACAAAAGAAATTTTAAGAAATGAATATAGTAACCGGTGCTAGGAATGAAATACAATTTCTGCATGCTTTTACATGGAAGAAAAGATTAAAATATAAAGATTAAAATAATTTGCCTTACTAAAGTAAATTCTGTTTTGTGGAAATTTTCATATCCATTATTTAAAAAAAAAAAAAAAAAAAAAAAAAAAAGCTTAAGGTTTATTATTATTATTACTATTTGTTATTTGAAACTTGAAGTGCCTTTTAGTAATCATTGAAAACTAATGAAATGCTCAGAAACTGGAATGTAAAATATTAAATAGAAATAGGGGAAGACGGGGTAATAAGAGACAAAAGGGGTAATAAGAGACAAAAAATATTAATAAAATATATACTATTTATCTAAATGAATTGAAATAAATGCCTCGTATTAATTTCATTAAATTAACTCTTCTTGATTTTTTAGGTGATTTTTGAACTTAAATTTTTTGTTAAATTGTTTTTTAAAATTTTCATTAAATCCTTGTCTCTAATAACCCCACACGGGGTAATAAGAGACCAGGCTTGTAACTGTCTAGATATAGCAATGTAAAATCATGTGGGGTAATAAAAGACATCTGGAAACAATTTTGAATCAGCCAATAGTTTTTAATTTTTATTATTTGAATCCATTCAAAAAATATGTTTTCTCGAAAATTTACTGTCATAAATGTGTTTGTGAAATTCATTTCTTTTAAACATTAAGTCCTAAATAATATAATATTGTACTTAATGATAGCTCTACATAATCAACATAACCTAGAGATTAACCCAAAACATCAATATAATTTTCAAAATGGGCATAAAATATTTTACGCATTTTCTAAAGTATAGTCGAAAATAGGGAAAAAAACCGTATCTTTGAAGTGTATACAAGCGAACAAAATATTATAAAAAAATTTCTAGTAATTATAAATGAACTTATTTATTATGTAATGAAGTATTAATGGCTAAATACTAACTTATACACATTCTAAACATAAATTTACATAATCGTAACAACTAAAATATGGTCTAGCCTAATGAGTAAAACTGCTTTTTGATTTAAAGTGAAAAAAAAAATAATTCTCTTGGTAAACTTAGACTAGGCCTAACGCTAGGTAAACTCTTCGCAAACTAGTCAGGCAGAATTAACAGGAACTACAATGGGGGAGACACAGGAATTAACAGTGGGGGAAATAATAGACTCATGTCTCTTATTACCCCCACAAAGAATAAAAATGAGGTAATAAGAAACATGCCTAGAACATGTAAATAAAGATTGTTTTCAAGATTTTAAAAAATTGTACATCAAAAGTCATAGTCTTGGTCAAAAGGTTACACATTAATAAATTCCAAACATCTTACCTACAAAGAAAAATAAAGAAAAATTTAGAAAAAGTCACGAACTTTTAGGGTAAGTTCAAAGTGAAGGTTTTTTTTCGTCGTATAAAACGAATTCAAAAGTTGTTATAAACTTCTCAATAAGTGTATTGTAGTAAAGAATACACATGATACTTGATATTACATACTTTTAAAGTTGTCTAAGTATATTTTTTGGTGGGTTTTTTGACTGTGTCTCTAATAACCCCTGTCTCTTATTACCCCGGCTTCCCCTAATTCGAAGTTTACATTTGTTACTGATTGATTAATTAATTTATCAATATGATTATGAATTCAGCAGCATTATTTAATTTAAGCACACTAATTTAGTAAATAAAATTTTTAAATTTAAATATAACCATTTTTTTCATGAGAAACATAAAACATGTAATATTTTTGTACCTTGTTTCTTAATTATTATGGGAGGACAATTTTTAAGGTCAAAAGACGTATAAAAAGGATATATATCTGTGAAGCTCTACACGTGTATTGGTTTTATTTACTTTCTCAAATAAATTTAATAATTAAATATCATATTTTCAATAGTTAAAATTTCTATAAAAATGTATAACGAAATCCTAAATTATATTTTATATTTAAACACATTTATCTCTCTATAAGTAAGTATCTTAATTTTAATAATACTTTATCAGTTAATTTACTAAATAAATCCTTAACAATTAAAACGTTTCTTTAAAATTTATGATTTATTCCTATTAATCAAAATGCATTATTTTTAAAATAAAAGGTTTTTTCATTATTTCTACCGTGCAAAACAAAATCGTTATATAAAAAGAAACTCTTCTCAATTATTAGCCGTTGCTTATTATAGAAATTACAATTCATTCTTTTAAATTGCGCAAGTTTATTTATTATAGCTAAATTTTGCAATAAATGTCCGTTATAACATTATTAAAGGGTTATTTATACTTCTAAATTATAGGATGTGTTAATAATCAGTCTTTCTGTGTATTAGGAAGCAGACGATTTTGGTGGCGTGACAACTGGCATAAAATTTATAAAAATTCAGAAGTAGAATATCGGCTCTGACTTTCATTGACAATGCTAGACTCATTAAACTAATTTCCTTGACACTGACAGCTATAATTCTTCGAAAATATTAATTCCTTCTGCTTTTAGGTTGAGTTTGAGTTTGAGGGAGTTTTACATCGCACTTGTGCTACGATATGATCAATTGACGACGGTCTGGGAATCACGATTAAGAGTGTTATTCACCAATAATTTCGACTCCCGGTTGAACACAAAAATTTGAAAAGCGCATAAATGCGGGGTGAAAATTTTCAGCAAATTTTGACATGTTGTTCGTGCCATCTAGCGGTACACATTTTTTTCAAAATTTTTACATGAAATTAACCAATCAAAAATTATATGAAATCCTAGACGCTAGATGACAGAAACAGCATGCCAGATTTTGCTGGAAAGTTGTACCCTGCCTTCAGACGCTTTTCAAGTTTTTGTGTTGAACCAGGAGTCGAAGATGATGGTGAATACGGCCATAAGAGTGATCCGGAGACTTGCCATCACAACGTTGATCCCTCTCCTGCTTCGGTAACCTCCAGCCTTCTGCTTCTAGAATAATGACGCAGTTTTTTTCCCTTTAACATTTATATATCAAACCAGTTACCTCGTAAGGTTAGAGGAAGATTTAGCAAGAAGTTCGCAAATCGGAGTTGCGAGGAATCTTAGTTCAGTTAAGTGTCACTACTCTACTTAAGAAGGTATTTTACGAGTTTTAGGTAAAAATTTCAGATTTTTCGAAAGATAGCAGGTAGGAAGAAATTGAATAAGTTTTTCGGAAGGCAGGTTACGTAGGAAATACAAATAAGTGTTCCAAAGTATAAAAAGCAGGTTAAAAATATACTCGGGAAGTTTTTGGAAGGGAGAGGAGATAGAGTCAAATGCCGTTCAAATTATAAAGAAGTATAGTAAAGCTTCACGCCGTTATGTTGCTGAAAGTGCATGGGTAATATCAAGTTTATTATATTAATTATTTGCAAATTTATTATATTTGCATCGAAGTTATAGATTATTTATATTTTATTATACGTTTAAGGAGTAGCCTCATCCTTCCCTCGTTGAAGAGTTTTAATTAAATATTTATTAAGTTGAACATTTACGTTTCAGTGTTTATTTCTTGCACATACAACAGGTGTAATTATGAATTACGACGACGCAAAATCATCATAAGGGCGTCACAATTCGTAATAACCTCACTGCGCAGAGCAATAACATTTTAAGCCGAAGTTACAGGTTTTATTCCTCGCTTTATGGTAGAATGATGAATTCCGAAATTCCGAAATTTTCTTTTGTTGAATTAATTTTAAACAGTGCCAATACAGGGTGGTCCGAAAAACATGATAGAAAGTACTTTAAGTTCCTGATTTCAAATGTACTGATATAAGTACTCTTCCATATTGTAATTGCACATATATTGACATTTAAGGTGAATGCTTGATTACCAGAAATAATGAATAACCAATATGGAATCACTGACCTTGGAAGAGCGATTATTTATCGTAAGAATATTTTTTGAGGTGCCATTGAGGTACGGAGAATCCTCATCTCAGTGTCGTCTCACGTCTGTATCTACAAAGGGTCACGGCGTGGTGTGCCATATCGTCGAAGCGGATGAGTGGTCCGATATTCATTGGCGGTATGGTCACGGGAGTGAAGTATCGAGAGTTTCTAGAGCGTCACTTTGACCCTGAAGCGGGCTGTCTCAACATGACACGCCAGTACTGGTTCATGCAAGATGGGGCTCGTCCCCATAGAACTTCTGATGTCTTCATGTGGCTTAAAACGACGTTCAGTGAGCGTTTGATTGCATTATATGCAGAAAAATTCACGGGGCACGGGATAGAGGGGTCCCCATACAATCCGGACCTAAATCCATGCGACTTCTTCTTATGGGTTTACACCAAGGACAGAATCTATAGGAATTCTCTGATTCACTTGAGGGCCTGAAATCGACCATCAGAATTGAGATTGATGCACTTGATTCCGAAACACTCCAGCGCTTTGTAACAGAGTTTCGGAACTGGCTTTATAACACTATAGTCGGGGACGGTAGGCATTTCGAGCACCTTGTATATTAAATGTCATTCATATCCTTATTCAATAACATAGGTTTCATTTTCTTGCATATTTTATTTTTTCCACAACGATCGCTTACTTTCTATGATGTTTTTCGGACCACCCTGTAAGAAAAGTTTTATTTATTGTTTTTCTGTTAAAATTAATGTAGAAATTTAAGTATTTAAAAGACAACACTCTATGAGTATAATTCCATATATATACATAATTATTATATGAAACATATATAAATATAAGTAGAATTTCAAGTCATTTTTTGTTTAACGGGTTCTTCTAAAGTATCAGATTTCCAATATAACTAACAGTAATTATAATTATACTACGAAAAATACATCACGATACACGATAATGTATAAAATAAAACAAGTTAATCCACCCAATATTTAATATACTTCTTTATTTTGTAAAAATGCAGTAAAAAAATTAAAAATATTAAAATTGTGAACATGTACTTCCATGCTACACGATAGCGTTGTCAAAATTGTTAAAAAAAAAAAAAAAAAAAAAAAAAAAAAACATGAAAACATTTCATTCTTTTTATATATTTTTTTATTTTAGCTTTATCAAAATTCTGTTCTAGTTTCTACACACTGTAAAAAATTTCTGCTAAAAAATAGAAAATTTTTGTAACATTCCAACGGGAAATTTCTGTTTTCTAAAGTTACAAAAATTTATTTTAAGGTTACATCTCAATCTATCAAGAGACACATTTTATATGTAAAGATGCAAATTTACCTGTTGTGTACATGTTTTTTCTGTTTTGCATACAAAAAACTTGGAGCGATAGCTGCAATACATATATTCGTGTAGAACAGGATTTCGCATTCATATAATATAATGATGATTTTTCATAATTGGATGATTTTTCCTTTTAAGAAACTTTATATATATATATATATATATATATATATAAGAAGTCTGTTACAAGATAGTCTGTTACAAGAAGGTCAGAAATATTGACCCTGCATAAAATTGAATTTTCTGAACGTCAAATAAGTTCAAGTGTAATTGTGAGCCAGAAAGCTGTGCCTCCAGCTATTAGTAAATTTAAAATTTCGCGAAAATTTGTGGACCTTAAAAGTCGTTTCTTTTTCATACTTGCAGTAAGTTGAAGTTTCCTTGCAGTTTCATGGGACGATAAACCAAAATATTTGGCCAAACGTCTTAAAATAATACTAAAACTGACATTAGTGCCTTTTGCAGCCAGATAATATCTAATCGTATTGCATGAGGTTCTTGGATCTCATACGACCATCCTTGTTATCACATGATCATCACGTGCACTCGTTTTCTCTAGGGCGACCGCTTCTCTTAAGGTCCACAAATTTTCCCGAAATTTTAAATTTACTAATAGTTTGATGCACAGATGTTTTGCTCAGTTTTACCCTCGAACTTATTTGACGTTCAGAAAATCTAATTTTATGTAGGGTCAATATTTCTGACCTTTTTGTAACAGTAAGTGAAGGCTTTTAACCTATTACAAAACTTACACAACTACACTGTCTACGACAAAATCCAATAAATAACTGGCAATAAACGTGCCAGGCAAGCAAATGATGCAATGTGTTAAAATACTGAAAATCAGCTACTGATCTTAAACTTTTGAAAGTGAGTGTATATATGTAAATAATTATGTAGAAAATAAGATTACCATTTATAAGTACAGATATAAAATTCATATATACGTGTACTGCTCTAGCTAAAACCTCGGAAGATAAAAAGCAAAATTAACATTAAAAAAAGTTCTTTAATAAACCAAATTTCATAATTTAACATGATAGTGTAATTAAACATATTTAAGGTTTTTAATTTCTGATATTTACCTGACAATAAGTACAAAACTTTGAATAAACACCATAAAATACAATAAACTCGCACCAATTATTTCGAGTTCGAAGAAAACAGGACCCTTCTACGTTGCCGCTTTGATTACAGCACTTGTGCCTACATTGTTCGTCTGACGAAGGGTCCTGTTTCATTTCAACCCGAAACAACTGTTACGTGTTTATTGCATTTTATGACGTTTATTACTTATTACTTAGTTTTGTACTTATTACTTTAAAACGCCGGTACTGTGGTGCTTTCTTATTATTAATCTGACACTTTTTATCTTCATCTTAACGTAAAAAAAAAAAAAAAAAAAAAAAAAAAAATGTTTTTCACATTAAATATGACAGTAGGTTCATGCAATGTCAGAATCTTGCACGGGTTTAGCGCTGCATCCCTAGTTTTAATTTTAGAACCATGTACAATAAAACATATCTTTCTGTGAAGGGATTATTACCACCTCACCTGATGACTATTCAGAGTTTACATGAATAAAGTAATGTTTCTTTGGTAGATTGTAGTATGTATTTGGGTAGTAATTTAGTCAGTTTCTAAGCCTAACTTTAAAATATTCTGCTATTTTGCTTTTTTTTCCCCCCCAAGTATTATTTTATCAAGAATGATAAATTTTAAATTAATATGCATGAAAAAAAATCTAATAAGTAATAATTTACATTTATTATTATTATTATTTTAATAGAAAATAAGATAAGAATTTATAAGTACCTACGTAAAATTCATATATACGTGAACTTTTTTAACTAGAACCTATGAATATATATATATCAGAAACAGTATATATTGTAAGTTTTATATTTTATGTAAACTGCGTTATTTATAAGTTATAAATATGTAAAACAAAATCTATTAAAATAAATAAATAAATATATAAATTCTAGTTCTCTTGTCGTTTGGAACGAATTGATACGCGCATTAAACATTTATAAACTAAGAAATTTTGTTTATGGAAACTAATCTAGATAACAGAACGCATGCAATCCAGACTGCAAACATAAAATTTATAACTTCATTAAAAAAAAAAAAAAAAAAAAAAAAAAAAAAAAAAAACTTCTAAAACCACTTTTACTTTCTAATCTTATAATCTTATTTGAGAGTGAAACGGAAAAGTTTATTTATGTTTAATGAAGAAGCAAAAGCTATAAAACCGAGATGTTCGTTTAATAGAGAATTCATAAGGGGAAAAAAGTTTATCAAAAGGGTTTAAAAGATATAATATGAGTAAATTGAATTTTTCGGTAATATAAAGCGAGATCGGGTTTAATATCAGAAGGATATCTCTAAAATTACATATTTTCGTAAACTAAAAAGAATTTTTTATTTATTTATTTTAGATAAAATCATATCTCTGTAATTTTATATGATTGCTAAAAATGAAATATGTCTGCCTAAAATCTATTAATAAAAATAAATAAATAAATAAATAAATAAAAGAAAAAATTCTTAAAATTATTTTAAAAGTTTTCATTTTTATATTTGTAAAATTACGCATGGAAACTTACAAATTTAATACATACACACACGCACACACACATTATATATATATATATATATATATATCACATTTTTGTAAATAATAACGGTGAAAAATTATGAATGCAAAATTTTGCATGACTAAATGAAACCTCTTAAAGCAAAGTATTAAAAATATTATTTAATGAAAATAAATTATTAATTTCTTGTATACAATACAAGTAAGCTATGAAACGTGGCCCGAAAAGTTATAGACCAAACAATTTCTTCTAAACCATACTTCATATGTTTCATCTTCCATTATTCCTTAAATTTTTAATTTAAAAGTTCATATACTAAAAAACAGCATTAAAAGCCGTAAAAAACGAAAGAAATTCATTCAAGATTATTAAGTAATGTTTCAGTTTGAACAAACTAATTAGATTTAAAAATAAATAAATATTAATAAATATTTACCATATCTCATGAATGATGACTGTATTTTATAAATGTGAATAATCTGATACAATTTTGAAAAAAAAACAAACAAACAAACATATAAATTAACTTTATGATTTATTAAAATTTAACCACTGTACTTCATCTTACTGGCTCCTAGATAGAGGAAAAGCACCCGTCTCGCATGCGTAGAAAACTACCTAAACTTCACTGTATTTATCTGTTTATTCCTCTTTTGGCGAGTTTTATTAATAAGGAAAGAGCACGTTTGTTTACAAATTATTCCGTCGTCAGTTCGCAAGTTATAATCGTATTATAATCATACATGTAATTCAGAAAATAAAATCATGCATAAAATTCAGGTTATTTTTTTATGTTACATACTATACATTACTAACAATAAATTTTCAATCGTCATTTGACCTTTTAGTATCAAGATAAAAAACGTTTTTGTTTACAATTTTTCTTTTGTAATTATTTACAGAATTATCGTGTTGTTGTTGTTGTTGCTAGTCCCCATCTGTCAGAAAAGCTAAACAAAGTCTATGACTCCAGCAACTCTGATCAAATCAAGAACATAGAGCGGATCTTCGTAGAGATCCCCTTTAGTTAGGTTAAGGCAGTGGGGGATATGGTTAGGCGTACCCTGTCAAGTAGCAGACTTAGAGCAAGTATGGAAAACATTTACTCTATCGCTGAATGTCATAGACCTCAGATGACCACTGCGAAAACGAGAAATAACTGTTTGCTCTTGTCTGCTGCACTGGAGGGACAAGGAACCACCAGGGCGATTACCCTGATACCAGTGATGAGCAGGAGGGACAGTAGGACCACGTAGTTTGATAAAGCTGGAATACAATTCTGAAAAAGTCAGAGACGCCTGAGAAATCAAGGATAGATCTGCGCCATTTTTAGCAAGGGAGTCTGCAGTCTCATTACCAGCAATGTCTACATGGGAAGGTCTCCACTGCAAGTGAACAGAATTATCGTTCTTCATATTAGCACATTCAGTAACTGTTTTCATAGTAACCACTTCTTACAATAAACAACACTACTAAAATACATTACTTACAATAAAAGTAAACTTTTTCACCACTATCGCATTCTTTTTTACCGTTATGTTTGAGAAACTGTGACATACCAAGTGAAGAGAAGGCCAAATCAGAGAGCATGCGCGGTAAAAGCTCAGATAGGGAGTTTTTTCTCCATCTAGTCATTATTCTTCAACTCTTCTTTATTCAAAAGTTCAACAATGGATGACAAATCGCTATAGAACAATGCTTGATATATGCTATTATACTATTTTTTTCTAATAATATCGTATTATATATGGTTGTCAATGATGATAATGTACATATAGAAAAATCCTTAGTCATCTGATTAAATACAGATAAATTTTGCAGCAGTTAGTATATGATTAAGACGAATTATTTGCACTTAAGACTTAGGCTTTTAAGGAATACCCTCTGTGGATGTCTGTGTGTGCGGGAGGGAAAATCCTCCAAGAATATATTTATATGAAGTTTAGGTAAAACCACGGAAATGTCAGAACAGCTGGATGGACCGACAAGCACAACATTTGTTCGAAAGTAAAACCCCCTTTCTACCAGATTTAACAGGAAAAAAATTTAGTTTTTAAAATTTGTTGTTTTATTTTATTTTAAAGTCATTTTTCCAGATATTTATCATCTCTATCAGATAAAAGTGTTTATCTTATTTTCCTGAAGAATGTCTTTTTAATTCACACATTTAACTAAGTCTATGATACTGAATACTTTTTTTAATCCATTTTCTGTATATGTACTACTTAACACACACATTTCCAAATTTTATGTTATTTTAAATTTTGCATAATTTTTTCGTGAAATTCTTTGATATTGCACTTAGATTTATTGTGAAAAAAGTAGGTTATTTATATGCATATGTCAAGTAGAATTCCGGGATTCTGCAGTAGAACGTTACAATTAATCTTCCAGGTCCATACCGCTGAAAAGACTGCCGTGAAAATAAAAGAAGACAACTTGTTCACTGCATAATGTATTTATTTTAGTAATCAACAGTTCCTTTACAGTGGAAGTTAATCATGACCATACGTTGCGAGAATGCAAAAAGGTAGAGGTGAGAGAGAGAGCTACGGGGTCACATGCTATCGTATCAACAGATGTAGAGCGAATTCTGAAGTTGACTCTATTGGAATTAAGATCAGACTGCTGAATTACGCCAAGAATTTTAAAAAAGTGCCAAATTTTATAGCCAAAGATATTCCATTGTTTCTAGAACAATTTAATATAAATATTTTGAATTTATCAAGTTCGTTACAACAGTTTATGCCAATGCTTGTGCCAAATATTATCGCCAGAAAACCGTTATTTAAGGCAGACACTCATACTAGGATTTATTGCACATCCTGTGATAAAAAAAATATAATTACCCTTTAATGATATCATAATGTAAATTATAGCCTAATTTATTTATAACAAAGTGGACTTGCGCAATTTTAAAGAATGAAAATGTAATTATATATCCAATGGTTTATAAATAAAATAATATTTTTTTATATTTTATTTATTAAATGATTTAGGAAAGATTATTATTCTGAGAGATGTCATTTAAAAGGAATATGTTTTTGTTCTCAGACGATTTATTAATAGCATAAGGGATAAAGTATTATTAGAATTAAGATATTTATTATAGACAAAAGCGAATAAATAAAAGTAATTTAGAATTTAGTTATCTATTTTTATTAGCTATTTAATTTATTGAAAATATAATAATTATTTATTGCCTTTATTTAAAGTTATAATTAAAACTCATATATGTGAAGGAACAACTTCACATATTTCTCCCCATCGACGAGGGAAAAAAAATGAATCGTCAAAATGGACGAAAAGTATAAAAAATAAAACGCTCTCTCTCACCATCACAACAGTGTAATACAATTCCAAAAATTTCTGCATACCATTGTGGAACATGTAAAGTAACCTTTTGTTAAACAATAAAAAAAAAATTGTGGCATATAACTATAAATTTGAAAAAAAAAATCAATAATAATGAGTTATGGAACAATGAGACATATTCAATCATCGTGATGCTAAAGTGACATTCTGAAACAAATCACATAATCAATAAATTATATAAATATGATATATAACATGTGTAAAATATTAAAAATAATCATTCATTACAGTGTATGTATGGTTGATACTAAGGAAAAGGAAATCAGTAACAAGAAATATGAAAAACAAATAATTTTTGTATTTTGTTAATTTTCAAAAAAAAAAAATTAATATTGCATTAATATGAAAAAAAAAAATCAAACATTTTTGATTAAAAAGACCATTATCGTACACGTGAAAATTAAATTCTAACAAAGTGAGCCAGAGAGTGTATAATGGAACAATGGCTATGACAGCTATGATGGTTTTGTGATGCCTAACTGAACATAGCGTACTGAACAATATGTGTGAAGCAGAAGAGGCTTCATGTTGTGCAAAACAACCAGCATTCTGCAAAGTGACATAATGAAATACCCTTTGTATGTGTAAAAAAATGTGTAATAAAAAAAATCTAGCCCTATGTCACAATAAAAGCGCACATGTAAGAGTTCAAGAAAAATTATTTATTTTATTTTATTTTATTTTAACTTTTATTTATTTTTATGCCTTCTAATTTATTTTCTTTTGCATAAATTTATGAACCAACTTTATTTCAATAGCTTGTGTTGGTCAAAAAAAATATTAAAATTTACTGGTATGAAATAATTTCCTTTTCCTGAACAAAATCTCAATAAATGAATTAGCATTTGAATTTCTCAAAAAAAAAAAAAAAACAAATATGATCTCAATAAAAATTTAATTTTTAATGGATTAACTCTGAGTAGACCTGACATAGGTGATAAGAATACCTCATAAAAATTGTCAAAAACAGCAAAAAAAAAAAAAAAAATCTAAATACACTATTGTTTTTATAATTACAGTTGAACTATTATTTTATCGAGCCCAATTAATACTGAATATCTTTTTTTAAAAAGTATACTGTATGTTATACAGATAATTCCATAATACTGCTCAGCAAGAAATAGTCTTTTACAAAAAAAAAAAAAAAAAAAAAAAAAAAAAGAAGAGTGAACCAGCCACATACTTCTGCACAGACTACTTCTTACAACGCACAGATGATTTCAAGGCCATTTAAAATACATCTGTGGTGCAAACCTTACAAAAAGGAATTATTTTAATTAAGAAATTTTAAATAATTAAATATTTAATTTAAGCTGAACGAAAACTCTCTGCAAGAGTTTTTACTCTTTGCACAAGAAAAAAAACAACTTTTTTTTGATAAAAATAAAATTTTTTAAAACGTACAGACTATGTACGGAAATTTCACCATCTATGTAATTCTTTAAAAAAAAGAACAAATGGCTCTAAAAACATAACAGAATTTGCTGCAAGTTGACAAAAATACCTTTATTTACCTTTTGTGTATGTGTGTATTATTATTGTACTTAGTCTTATAAAAAAATCCGTGTAAAAATTTAATAAAAGAAAATGTAATTATCTCCAAATGTGAACCAACTAAATAGCAACTAAATAGGTCAGATAAAATTTTGTGAGTGTGTGTGTGTCAAACATTGGGTTGTGAAGCCAAGTTTGAGAATAATGAAGAAAAGCATGGAAAACATGCATGTGAAAGACCATGGAATACTATTGGATAAATTTGCATTATGACTGACAAAGTGAGAAACCAGCCAATAATACAATAAATTTCTGACCCAAAAGAAAACATATACAGGAACACATGTAGAAACATAGAGAAAAAAAATTCTTTTTGGTGTGTGTGTGTGTGAGAATTATAAAGTGTTTAGAGAATTATAGAGAATTATAAAGTGTTTACAAAAGTTAAAATAACTGATCATGTTATTTAAATGAGATACAAAAAAAGGTGTGAATTTGTTAAAAATGCATCTTGTGAAAGAGGTGATGTGTTCATGCACGCATAGTATCAAACGAAACTTTGACAACCAATGAAAATATAATTAGGAAAAAAATACAATTCAAATATTTCCTCACATGCATCCTCATGTTATTTATTTAAAATTTAGTAAGTAATTTTATATCACTATCTTTTTATTTATTATTATTTTCATTATTTTCATTATTTATTTTTGTCACCCGAAATATTTATGGAACATGTGTTCATGAATTATAAGTGTACTTGAAAGCCAATAAAACGTAACCTTCAAAAATTGTTGTGAAAGTGTGAAATCCCCTACACAATTACAGGTGTTGAAACCAATATAATGGTCAAAATCCGTAGATTATAGAAGTCATTAATATATAGACAACCAGAGCAACACAATTGTGTTTAAAGGGTATATGTGTATATGTGTAATTAAAAAATATATAATCCAACGGGTGATATGTTATAATATTTAAACAATATTGTAAAAAACGAATATCAACTGAAATAATTTGAACTAAAATTTAGTATATGTCTGTAAGTGTTCCAAGAAATATTAAAATTGAAAAAATTAAAAAAAAAAAAAATGCCACAAAAATAAATTTCCATTGCCTCAGATGAAAGCGCTAAAATTGCGAATTTAACGTGCACAGAAAATTATAAACAAAAAGTAAAAGTAAAAAAAGTCATGACTAAAACAACAGTATTATCTACTGAACTGAGCATAGCTGAAATGAGCTGAGCTGAGGCCTCAGAAATTAAAAATGCGCATAAAGTAGATATATAAATAGCTTCAAAGGCTATAAATTGCTCAGTAAAATAATAATATAAAAACTCGAGTACAAGAAGTGTAATCTCACTTCAAAAAGGTGATTAAAAAGAATTTCACCAAATCAGCTGATAAAAAGAACCGTAAAATAAATCTGTCCACACATGTGCCATAAAATGTTTTTCTCTTTTCTTCTTTTAAAAAAAATAACTGCAATTATTCAGCAGTGGGCCCAATTTGATGTTAAAGTAAGCTTACTATATATCTTGTTGTCATAATTATTTGCTAGCAATAGTAATAAAATATTCCCATATATATATGATAGACATATTGAATATAAACATCAATAAACAAACATGAAATAGCGAATAAATGCGATAAAGTATATCATATGTACAGTAAAAAATAAAAAAAACTTTCTCCTCTGCAATCAACGTATTTGAACTGAATGAGGAAAAAAATCACTATTATTATTATTAAAACATAAATAAAACTCAGAACGGCGAGATGTTTATTTCTGTTACAAAAAAAAAAAAAAAAAAAAAAAAAAAAAGATCAAGCAGACTTCCTTTTCTCTTTTTTTTTTATTTTTAATCATATCACGATTGCTCTTAAATTTTTTTTTGCACGAAAAATTAACGAAATAAAACTATTATGCATATAAAATAAATTTCGTATGAAAGGTAATTAAGAGTTAAAATTTTAGAAAATAATGAGAGGTTTCGTCCAACAAAGTTGAATGAATGTGCAAAGAAATGTGTGAAATGAAAAATTACATTAGATGTCAATTTCACGACCAGCATAATAATATCTGGGTTTACGCGATATCATCTAACCGACAAAAATATAGAATGTGTTATAAAATTTCTCAAAGTTTATGAAATTAGAAAAAATAATAATTAAAACATTTGTGTCAAAATGTAACATTTTAGTTAAAATGGGCAAAGAAAATACTGTGTTATGATATTATAAAAATTAAAACTTGAAAAATATACGACAACCAAAAATAATATTAGAATAAAATTATGTTTATGTGTTTAGGTATCTAAGATATACAACCAACTCCCTTTCTGTATAAGTGATTGTACATGATTATTTAAGAATGCCTGGTAAATATAATAAATAAAACATTGAACCTTATGTTCAAGACTAACAAATTTGTTAGGTTTACATGAAAGTCAATGTACATAATATCTGAAAAAATGAGAAAAGAAATATGTAAATTTGGAAAATTGTGTGTTAAATTTATTTAGGACACTTGCATGCAACAAGATACGGCCAGTATAGATTCATAAAATATATTATGTACTGGATTTACATATTGTCCTGAATACATATAGTGTTAAAAAAAAAGAAAATTGTTGGAGATACAATCAATTAATTAATATTTATCTTCAATATTTTATTTTATTTATTTATTCTGTCAATGTGTGCGTGAGTATGTACCTATGCGTTGTGAGAAAGATCTTTTTATAGAAACAATATTAGTAAAGAATGAGAAAAAAAATACCCTAAATACAAGCCATTCTATTCGATTCAGTAAAATAATATTAAATTTATGTAAAATTTAAATAGTAAAAAAATATTATGTAAATGAATTATTGTAACCACAAAATATTATGTAACTCAATGCAAAATCGTGCAAGGTAAGGCATACAACACAGGCCCCTTCATCAAGAAAAAAAAAATTGGCCAAGAATTCAAGATGAAGGACCATGGTGCTGAACATCGAACCAGTCACTTGTGCATTGGAGCTAGCATCCAAAACACAGTGATGCACAAAATTACACAGACCTTTATTTTAAGAAACTAACTATAACTATCCTTGATTTAATATAACCATGATTAGAATAAAAAACCTATTATCTTTAAAATTAAAAAATGAATATCAATCATTTATGTAAAGGTGTGAAAGTTATACATGTAACACACTGAGTAAAAAAAAACGAAAGAAAAAAAAATAACTCAATTCTCTAAAATATATTTTTTTAATTTTGCTTCAAAATATGACCTTAAAAATAATGAAAAATATGAATTTATGAAAGAAAGGTATGGGAATACCTGAAATTATCACTCTAATTATTTTATTTATTTATTAATTTGTTATGCAATGGCAGTTCCAAGCAGGTTAAAATAAGTGAACAAAAAAAATATGTGTGTGAAAAGATGAGAAATAAGTGTCTAGATATCGACTGATATCAAAAACGAATTTTCGCCGACACATCTCTAAAAGGTATATAAAAAAAAAGGTATGTGTATTTCCAACCTGCCCGGAAAACGCCAACATGAGAAATAACTTCGAGTTTAGTTCTTAAATTAAAAAAATTTATTAAATTCAATTATTGACAATAAACAGAATAATACACATTTTTCAAAAGGAAAATCTGAATATGAAAATAAAAAAATATACTGAAAGGTAATGCAAATTTGTATAAAAATTACACATAAAAAAACAATAAAAAAAATTATTATTATTATTATTTTCCCCTTTTTTCTTTCTCTCATTCTTTTTTTTTTTTTTTTCTTTTTTTTGCATTATGAATGAAAAATCAAGAAATTTCTAAAAATTTATCATCGCGCATTGTATATCGGTATTAGCATAAAAAGGAAAATATGAATAAGAAAAGAATAAAATACTATAATATGCAAATTTATATATATATATTACACATAAAATTTAAAAAAATGCAAGTCTCTTAAGAGTAAAAATATGAAAAACACTTACCATACCTTGGCAAGATTTTTAATCTGAAAATGAAATTATATTCCATGAAAATAAGACACAACAAAATTATAATTTTTTCGGGCTTTCTTTTTTTTTTTTTTTTTTGTAGAACGATGTAAAAGAGAACCACTATAAAAGAAAGTAACATAATTTATCACCAGCGTAACTAATGTTTTTTTCTTCATTGTCCGAAATGCGCGGCAAGAAGTATGTTTACACATTTTTATATTCAATAACGTCGTCACAAATTCACACGCATATTAGACGAAATTCTTTCTTCTTCTCTGTTTCTCACTCGATATATAAAATTTTCATTCACATGTTCTTTATTATCTATTTACGGAGAATAATATTTGATCCATTGTTTCAAGATGAGTGAAACATAAAAACGATACCCCAAGGAGAGTACGAAAATGACGTTCAGTAATTGTAACTGACATTATTAAATAAGACTAACTCCGGAGCAATAATAAATAATTACTTCACATGAGCCAGAGACGGGAATTGGAGAAGCGCATCTGGAAATCTCTTGATGAAAGCAGAAAGAAACTACGGCTGGCACTCGCAAACTCATTGCGTTACAGAGCGAAAGATTGGAGAGCAGATGGGTCGAGCGTAACTTAGAAACACAGGCTGCCATTCTCGGCGTATTGTCCCATATACAGTATTTCCCGAAGAGAGTATCAGAAGAGGATAAACTGACGACACGATGCGTCCAATCCACAGCCGTGCTCCAATCAGTGATATTTTCAATGATTCTTCTCACAATTTAAAAATATCACGAGTCATAGATCAAAATATATCTCTCAATTGAGATTAAAAAAATTGTAGTAAATAAGTTTCTATCTTCTTAAAAAAAAAAGCAGCAATGATTTTATATTAACTCATAAAGTCATTTTAACAAAAATGCCCCTCTCTCTCACCAATGCATCTCGAACTGATTGGTCGCTGGTCTAGCACCAAAGTGTGTCCAGTAGAATTCCGGAATTCTGCAGTAGAACGTTACAATTAATCTTCCAGGTCCATACCGCTAAAAAGACTGCCGTGAAAATAAAAGAAGACAACTTGTTCGCTGCATAATGTATTTATTTTAGTAATCAACAGTTCCTTTACAGTGGTAGTTCATCATGACCATACGTTGCGAGAATGCAAAAAGGTAGAGGTGAGAGAGAGAGCTACGGGGTCACATGCTATCGTATCAACAGATGTAGAGCGAATTCTGAAGTTGACTCTATTGGAATTAAGATCAGACTGCTGAATTACGCCAAGAATTTTAAAAAAGTGCCAAATTTTATAGCCAAAGATATTCCATTGTTTCTAGAACAATTTAATATAAATATTTTGAATTTATCAAGTTCGTTACAACAGTATATGACAATGCTTGTGCCAAATATTATCGCCAGAAAACCGTTATTTAAGGGAGACACTCAGACTAGGATTTATTGCACATCCTGTGATAAAAAAAATATAATTACCCTTTAATGATATCATAATGTAAATTATAGCCTAATTATTTATAACAAAGTGGACTTGCGCAATTTTAAAGAATGTAATTATATATCCAACGGTTTATAAATAAAATAATATTTTTTTATATTTTATTTATTAAATGATTTAGGAAAGATTATTATTCTGAGAGATGTCATTTAAAAGGAATATGTTTTTGTTCTCAGACGATTTATTAATAGCATAAGGGATAAAGTATTATTAGAATTAAGATATTTATTATAGACAAAAGCGAATAAATAAAAGTAATTTAGAATTTAGTTATCTATTTTTATTAGCTATTTAATTTATTGAAAATATAATAATTATTTATTGCCTTTATTTAAAGTTATAATTAAAACTCATATATGTGAAGGAACGACTTCACAGCATATATAGGATTAATATGCATATTGTTTTTTAGGATTGTTATTATTATTTTTTTAGTTGCTATTTTATTACTTATTAACACCATTTCGGAGACTATTGTCAAATAATTTTATTTTTCAAACCGTACTGAAGTCGTGTCAAGTAGTCACTTTCTCAATCTAAATGTTTTCGGCCTGATTTTTTTTTCATTGGTTTATTGTTTTTCTATGAATGAAATAAGTATGTCTTTCGTATAGGCAAACAGTTGATTTTTGTTTCAATCGTTTTGCTTTCTTTCTGAATACTTTTCTTCAATCATTCCAAAATAGATACTATTATTTACTATTGTATATAAATACATAAATAGCTTTAACACAAAGATTAAAAAAAAAAATCAAAACTTTTATTTATTGTTTCAATATGAATTTGTTCTTTTGTTTTTAACCGACTTCAAAAAAGAAGGAAGGTTCTCAATTCAAACCGTATGTTTTTTTTATGTTTGTTAGCTCATAACTTCTGAACGGATGCTCCGATTTTGATACTTTTTGTTTTGTTGAAAAGGTCTTGGTCTGAAATAGGTCCCATTGTAATATCTTTACGATCTAAAGAAAATACAGGGTGCCCCAAAAAATCAGTCCCAACTCTTTTAACTGCTAAACGGCTGCAGCTATAGTGATAAAAATGGTTTTTAAATATAGCAAAATGGCCATGCAGTACAAGGTTAAACCGCTTGCAGCGCCACCTGGTGGAAAATAGCGGAGATAGTGTTCCTATCTCGAAAACGGTCCTAGAGAAAAAAGTGAATTACAAAGTTGAAGAGAATCATCGATTTAGTACAAAAAGATAGCCTAGACATTCATTCTAGCATCTCGGAAACGGTTCAAGACAGGGGGAAAAGAGAATTATAAAATTGCAGAGCTTCATCGATTTCGTACGAAAAGATAGTTTAGACATTGATGCTAAAAATACAATGCTAAAAATGTGCATTTGTTTGTTCGCAATTTCTTACACTATGCACACTTGAGCTATATTGTACACGTTGTAGCGTAGCTGGTGAGACATACGCTATATAGTTCAAAATATAGTTACTTGATACTTTTTGTTTTGTTGTAAAGATCTTGGTCTGAAGTAGGTCCCATTGTAATATCTTTACAATCTAAAGATAATAAAACGCCATCTGGTGAAAAAAAGCGGAATTAGCGCTCCTATCTCAAAAATGGTTCAAAATGGGAGAAAAGTTAATTACGATGTAGTAGAGCATAATCGATTTACTACGAAAAGACAGTTTTTAGACATTATTGCTAGAAATAGAAAGCTTAAAGCGTACAGTTGTTTGTCCGCAATTTCCTACACTGTGCACACTTGAACTACGTTGCACACTTTGCAGCGTAGCGGATGACACATATACTCTGTGGTTAAAAGTACTGTTACTGTAAGCGGTCACATCGATTAGCGCAAAGTCGTTT
>OZ005650.1:237297616-237333616 GCA_963930645.1 Salticus scenicus
AAAAGTTTGTTCTCACTGTAACTGCTGAACGCATGCAGCTAAACTGGTAAAAGCAATATGTAAATATCGATGTTGAAACTTCTTTCCGTCAGCTGCAATGCATATTTTGCTATTTGTTTGAATTTTATGCTGCGCAATTTCCAGCGCAGAGGGTGACACGTATTTACTGTAAAGTTGAATATATATGCCTAACAGAATTTTTGGGTTACGAATACAGCGTATCCGTTCTTTACATTTCTAAAGACTTTTAACTTAACGTATGTTCATTCAGTAGATAATTTTTAGCTCATATCCTATAAAGGCAAGAAAAGTGACACAACTTAAAAATGCAGCATTTAAGAAAAATCAACTGAAAAATAACTTAACTAGAAAAAAACTGGCACAACTGTCTCACGAGTGGATAACTTTCTAGATGGAGATGTAACATTTTTGTTCACATTGTGTGCATTTCATGTATTTTTCAGTGACAAAACCATTTTTTGAGTTATGTTACTTTTCTTGGAAGTTGTGATTTGTGAAACTGCCGTCGAATGTCTTTTGATGTTCTGCTATATGAATAACTTTTCACTGAAAAGAGAAAAATAAATTCTTTTTGTAAAAAAATAGAACCGACTCCAAAAAGCAACTACTATTCAAACTAAAAAAAAAAAAATAAATAAATAAATAAATAAAATAAATTGTATATGAAATGAAACTGTAAATTGTGCCTAAAAGTATAAAATAATTTCCTTCGCCAAACAACCTATAACACTACAATTAATCATAACTTTTGAAGTCGGCGCAAAATTAAATAGAAATTGATACCTTTATTCAATGCCAAAATCAAATCCTATTCTAAATGCACATCTCACATTGTCACCTGGAAAACGCAGCCGAAAACTACTTTGATTCAAGAAAACAAATAAGATTTCGTAAGCAACAAAAGTTGGCGAAGATGCTGGTATCTGACGTCCTTGTTGAAAGAGAAATCGCAAATTATCTGGCAAACATATTTAATTTCTTTGGGATGTCAAAGGTATATTAAGAGAGTAATCAAGAATATGAAACAATACTTCGTACTGTATATATTATGAAAATATACATCTTGCGTGTATTTTTTTGTATTACGTTTTGATCGCCAAATTCAAATCCACCAAGGATGATAGTTATCAAAGTTATACCAAATTTGTAAAGGAAACTCTAACTTCGTAGAAATATAAATACCGTATTGTGAAGAATGGTTACTGTTCTATGTAGATGCTACTAATGGAGCAACTGTATTCAGTGATAAAATAATAAAGGAAACATGAAAATGGATTATTCGAGATAACAGCATTTGTTGCTACCGATCTAAAAACAAACCTTTAAAAACTAATTTAATTTAATTTAATTTTGCGCCGACTTCAAAAGTTATGATTAATTGTAGTGTTATAGGTTGTTTGGCGAAGGAAATTATTTATACTTTTAGGCACAATTTACAGTTTCATTTCATATACAATTTATTTTATTTATTTATTTATTTTTTATTTTTTTTTTTTTTTTTAGTTTGAATAGTAGTTGCTTTTTGGAGTCGGTTCTATTTTTTTACAAAAAGAATTTATTATCATACATTTTCTATTAATGCAATGTACTGCCATAATTTGCAAAAATTACTTTTTAAAAACATCCCTTTTTGTAAAAGAGTATTTTTAAACGATAAAACAATATATATATATTTTTTTTTTTAAATGGTGTGTTCTTAAATTAAATTATATATATATATATATATATATATATATATATATATATATATAAAGAGGAATTAACCCCACCCCCTCTTTAATTAAAAAAAAAGCTCCATATTTATTTTGAGTTTAACTTAAATATTTGTTTATAATTCAATGTTGTAAGATAATTATAATTATAAGAATATAAATGTAAATAACCTTTATAATTTATTCATGTTTGTTTATGATTAAAGCAATTCATGTTCAAGGGTAAATATAGACATGTTATAGGAATGGCTGTAAAGAAATGTAAAAAATAAATAAATAAATAAATAAAATAAAATAAAATAAAATAAAATAAAAAGATTTGATGAAATTCTGGCAAAAGCAGAATTTAGTTTAGGACGGAGGACTATTAAATTTTTTTTTCTTCCCAATTATAACATCGCTTTCAAATTATTCAATTATATTTTCGATAAATGTCCAACTAACGAAAAATGATTTCAACAAATGTCCAACTATCGAAAACGACAACATAAAAATCCAGATTGAGACTAATAGGCCCTAAGTCCTAAAATAACTTATTTCACAATTATTGACATATTTTGAGTTCTATATTTCTAAATTTAATATTGCATATTTATGAAATGAAGTACTAAATAAACATACTATCTTAACTAAATCTCTTAAACGTTCCATTAAAATTCAACCTTCTAAAGCAGCAAACGGCATATAGTTATACAATATAGTCAGTATTTAAATGAATAGTGAATGTAAAATAACCCTTTTAAATTTTAGATTAAATATTCTATGTATGTCATAATATTCAATTCAAAACGTTTATTTCTACTAATATAGAAATATGTACAATACTTTTTTTTTTTTTTTTTTTTAACATGCAATAGGACATATTAAATTTGATTTACTTAAAATTGGAAAAACCATTTTTGTATAATATTTACATAAAATACTTCATAATATTTTTACTATATGGATTCTGAAATTATATCTTTTAATATAAAATAAATTTAAATGATAATTCATGAAAGTAAATTTTATTTTTGTGCCTTTAGATAGCCTAAATACTTTTAAAAAATTATTCTATATTCTCTATACATATTTTTTAATCATTATGTAATCAAATGAACACAACATTAGGTTTATTAGCTATAAAATAAACTGGAATTCAATTATATATATTTGTGTAAATATTTTTGTAACACAGTTAAAAAATATAGTTTAAGTCCTCTTATTTAAAAAAAATACTTTTAGCATGTCAGTTTATAAAGCTTTATAGTCTCAGATAAACACTGTATTTAATGTTTTCGGATGCTTGAAAATTTTTAACATACATATTGTAAAACATATCAGAAGAATAATAGTCATTACCCCTGTAGCACATAACGTTGTTAAAAACGTTATACTAACCCAGCAAAACTTATACTGGCGGGCTCGTTATGGCCTACTGCTGGCATCCTGCACTTGCCATCAGTTGTCGGTTGCCCCATATAACTCCGTTTATGGCTGCCAGCAGTGATGGAAGCCTAAAGCAAAATGGTCGGTGACCCAGAGGTGGCATAAACACAGATGGCCTTATGCAGGCTATCACCACACGGCCAACCTCATGTTTTTCATGTTGTGGCCACAAATTATTATGCCATAACCAATTTGTATGCATAGAGGGCGCTGTGATTCTTTTTCTGTTGATTTGAAATTCCCTCGCTGTCCGCCATTTCATACGAAGTTCTTGTTCGTTATTGTAGTCTGCGGGTGCGTCTTTGAGGTTGAAAATCTCGTAAAAAGAATATATGAGTAAGTAATTCCATTATTAATTTGTTTTTGTATTATTTTTTAAATACTATTTTTAAAAGTGTTTGACTCTAAAGCCATTGTTATAACAAAATGATTTCTAGAAATATATAACAATTATCCAGTTGATCCGTTTTAGTAAATTATGATAATCGCTAACCTTCTAGTATTTTATCATTGTTATTATTATTTTAATTGATTTAATAAAATAAAAATTATGGATCTTAATTTATATATTTATATTATATGGACGGGAGAAAGTTATTAGAACAATCATAACTATTTATAGTTTATATTTTATTTATTTTTTCTTCCTTCAGTGCAGTTAAGAAGAAAGCATTAGATTCGGGAAAATTTTCGACATCCGGTTTTCGATAGATTTTGCACGTTTTGGGTTGTTCTCATGAACATAATTTGAAAAATTGTCTGTCCGTCTCTTTGTGTGCGCTCAAAAATTTATGAAAGTGACAGTAGTCTAAAAAGTTTACTTTTCCGCTTTTTTTTTTTTTTTTTTTTTTTTTTTTTTTTTTTTTTTGTTTAATGTGCAAACATCGCTTCCTCCACCCTTGAGGGAGAAGTATACCAGATAGTAAATTTCCAATATGAGGGGTTGGGGACAAAACCTCTCGGAACAAAATATCGTGAGGACAAAATATCGTCGACGTAAATGAATAGAAAGTAAAATGAGTTGGTAATTATTAGTAATGTTGTATAAAATTTCCTGACAACACATACCTTAGTTAGAGCACTGACATTCTGACAAATCTACAATATTTTTTTTTATAAATTTTACTTAAAAAAGTTTAAAAACTATATTTATTTATTTTTTGTCAGAATTAGTCATAATGAATTCAATCATGCTAATTAATTTTAAAACTTTTAGTTCAAATTTGTGAACAGTGTTCAGCTTTAATGTCAGCAGTGATGTACATGATTTTTAAAATGGATTTTGAATAGTGAAAAGCAAAAGATAAAATAACTTAAAAATAAACATAGATAGAATAATGAAATTCAACTCTATGATTTATTTATTTAATTATTTATTTATTTAAATTAATTAATTAATATTTATAAGGCCCTGTGGCCCCCTCCAGAGATCACACGTGACACAAAATCAAATTTTCAAATATATCCTACTATTTTTTTGACGCGAGATTTTGTCCCGCGATATTATGTCCGGATCCCAATATGAGTATTCTTGAAAAGAATTCATCAATATCTTTAAACGAACGATTATATTATACATCTGTGATATTTTAAAGCAAATTTATTGATTTTATTATTTTTAACAAAAACTAGTATGTTGTGGCACCACAGAACATTCTTCTATGTTTTTTATTATGTAAATTCGCGTAGTGCAAATAATTTGTTAAAATCATTTTCCTGAATCGATTTTCATTTTAGAACAGTGTTTGTCAATAATAATAATAATAATAATAATCATAATCATAAAATCAATTTTGTGCCAACTTCTGAAAAAATGCTTTCTTCTTCTTCTTCTTCTTCTTCTTTTTTTTTTGAAAATAATTTATAACTTTGTTTTAATTTACCACAAATTTAATTCAGTCATTTACTTGAAAGTTATTGATGAGTTTCTTTTGAAAAATACCACCACTGAAAATTTATCCCCTCATGGGGAAGGGCGAGCGATTCCTCAAATTATACAAAAAAAAATTTCCTGGTTAGTTGTTAGTTATTTAAATATTTATTTTTTAATTCATAATAAAATAAAAATAAAAAAATAATAATAATAACTATCATTTATGTGAAATCATTTATATGAAATTTCCTCCTGTGTCATATTGAAAATTACGAAGAAGTAGAAATATAGAGCCATGTGGAGTGAATGGTCCACGAATGTAATCGGGAAAGATTTTAATCAAGATTGGTTAAATATCAAATTTGGTTAAATTTCGTCCATTGGTTCGTGAGATACAGCGTCCACACATTTTTTATACACATTTACAGAGGGAAACTTTCTAAAAATGGTCAAATCGTGTTCAAGAATCTCAAAACATGCAAATGCTTCGAAAACCGAATGTCGAAAAATTTCTTCATATATACATATATATATATATATATATTACTATAAAATGGATTTTCTTTCGAAATTTAGTATATTGTACTTATTTTAAATGAAAATCGCCTACCTTCATCATAGAAAATAATAATTTTAATATGTAATTTCTATAAACTATTATAGGAAAAGGAAAAAAAAAAAGTGGTAGCCATAACAAACTGTTTTATTTTATTTATTTATTAATTATTATTTTTTAAATGCAAGTAAGAAAAATAATTTCACTTTTACGAAACTGAAATAGTTTCCCCCTCAATTTCCCGTAACGTATAAGAATATTTTTGTGCATCACTATTAAATGAACCACAAATATTTATTTTATCATTTTTGATCGGAACCTTTTCTTATTGCATCTATAAAATTTATGTTGATCTGTATTTTAGCGTTGAATAGAGATTTTTACGTGCGCTGATAAGAAGTTTCTCTTAAACTGTAATGTATCCAAATTATTTTATGAATTTTTATACTGAAACCATTTGTGTTACCTGTACAACTTTTTATGACAAGCGTCCTATAGTAAATCTCGAAAACCTGTATAACATATATGAGTTTTATGGAATTCTAAAGATATTTTTAAAATAGGTAATTGGCGGATAAAACTCTCAAATATTTACAACTACAAAGACAAATGCACTCTCCTTTTTCTCCCTAATTCCGTTATCTCTTTACTCAACCGAACGATATATATATATTTTTCTTTCAGCTGAAATTGTATTCCCTTCTTCTTTTACCCTGTTTCTTGATCCACTTAACACACTGCTCTAAACATTTACAGAATCTGCTTTCCAAACCTAATGAAAATAAATTGGCACAGGTCAAATGCTGAATATTCGCTTTAAGTTCAAATAACGTCATCTGTATAAAACTGCAAAATCATCTTTAAGTATCGCACATCGGAAAATTATTAACTCAACGACATTGAAGAGAGTTGGGGAGGGAGTAAAGATCCCATTGGACTATCAACAACACGAAAAAGTTCTTTGTGGCCGCCTGGTGACAGCTGTGATAATTAATTCTAAATAGCCGATTACATTTCTCAGTGATAATTTCTGTGGTTTCGAATGTGCGACTTTGAAGATAAACACAGAGAGAAAAAAAGAAAGCTTGATCACCTGCCTGCTGTTTTAAAAAGGAAAAAAAATTATCAATTGGGTACCATTTGAAGTAGGGGAAAAGAAAAATATTCAAGATTTTCTGGATACTTGAGAGTTATAATAAAAAAGCACCACAGAATTGGTGTTTAAAAGTAATAAGAGTAAACACCATAAAATGTAAGAACTCGCAACAATCGTTTCGGATGGAAAGAAAACATGATCCCTCATCAAGCAAACGAAGTAGGCACGAGTGCGGCAAACAAAGCGCAAGCGTTGCTGCCTGCGTTTTGTTTGCAAAATTTTATGGTGTTTATTCAAAGTATTGTACATGTTACTTGAGAGTATACTCCAATTTCTTAAGAAATCGCACCCTCGGGCGGCGTAAGCTAGTTATTAACTAAAAGGGAGTTCGGAATGGAGATGTCCGTTTTTTTTTTATTGCCGTAAATCAGAAAGTGACCTAAAATCCGGAAAAGTCCGAAATCCGGAAAGGCCACGGTCCGGACGATTCCGGATTTGAGATTTTGTACTGTAGTAATAAATAGAAAATTTTTTAAATAAACATAATCATGACTTCCCCCCCCCCCCAAAAAAAAAAAAAAAATGCATCAGTTCTTTTAGGTTGAAATAATAACACATCCCTTCGTGAGTTTAACAAAAAGCACGATTGCAGCAAATTACTTTTGCTGCACTCGTGCCCACTTTGCTTCGCCTGATGAAGGGTCTTCGTGCTATTTCAACCGGAAACAATTGCTGCATTTTTTTTATGGTGTTTTTTACAATGCTCTCTTTATAACAATTTTTGTTTCAATATTTTATAATTTTCACATGTAAAGTTACATTTATTTATATCAAATAGCGTAACATAGTTAAACATATTGAAATTTAAAGACTTAAAAAAAAAAAAAAAAAAACATAATCTCTTTTATTCCAAAAAATGTAATATAGAGAAATATTTGCACTGAAAATAAAAAATTAAACTTTTATCATAAGGAAAATGGATCAACTGAATATTTCCTATATGCTGCGCTAGAAATCCTGAATTTACAACCATAGTGTATGAATCAAATACTTGTAAATAGTATTTAAAAATGAATATGTACAAAATCAAATTAAATATTGGATGCATAGAAAAAACTGGCTGCTACTTCATCAGAAAAAAGAGAGGGGGGAAAAAAAAGAAAAAAAAAAGAAAGAAAAAAAGAAAGAAAAAGAAAAAAGCACTAATAAAATTAAAGGTATCACCAATAAAATAAATATACTAGCTATAACTAAATCACTGCTGGCCTATTAACGGCCCTCTTCACTTACCGTCTCCGGAAGTCCGAGGCAATGTTATTCTATGGGGAATTTTCTTTATAAATAACTTATTAACTAATACATATTTTTAAATTCTGTTTTCACATTCAGAAAATTCCCAACTGTTAAATTGATGGACCTTTTTTAAAAATGTATTTTTTTAATTTTTAATATTTTATTTTGAATTTGCAAAATGAAAAATTTCACATATTGAAAAATCGTATTTTGCAGCTTCAAAATAAAATATAAAAAAATAATTTTTTAAAAAAGGTCCGTCAATTAAACAGTTGGGAATTTTCAGAATATGAAAACAGAATTTAAAAATATGTATTAGTTAATAAGTTATTTGCAAAGAAAATTTCCCATAGAATAACATTGGCTTCGGCTTCCGGCGACGGTGAGTGAAGCGGGCCTTTAATGGGAAAATATAAAGGACCAATGAAGACTGCCGGCAGTAATATAATTTTTTATGTTTGCCACAGCTGGCCCACTGCAGGCTGCCAGCAATAACATAGAAAAATTATGTTTGCCACCAGGTTGTCCAACACTGGCCCACTAACAATTTCCAACCTAATGTCGGTTACCAACAGTGGCCCATTACCTATTTTCATCACACTGCTAGCTGCCAGCAGCGATCCATTCACTGGCCCACTAATTAGTTTTAACTTACTGCAGGCTGCCAACAGTGGATCGATTGAATATGGCCTACTGACGGCCGGCGTAACATATTCCCTACGGCACCGTAACTTTTGCCACCGACTGCCCAGCTGCAGCTATTGTTGGCAACCAGCACTTGGCCTCGTGTTGGCCGTCATCTGTGGTTTTGCTGGGAACTAATTCTTCACTGTTCAAACTTATTTACAAAGTTATAACAACGTTATGTGCTACCTGGGTAGTTAGTAAAATTGGAAAATTATGAAGCATATATTTATATAAAATTGAAATTCCAAAAGGAAAATGGAAATCTTTGCTTTTCAGATTACAGACTAACTACCATTTGAATTTAAAACTTAAAACTGCTGAAAAAAAAATGTAGAAAAATTGTATTTTAAATCTTTCTTTTACAGATTTCATACATATATCTTATTTCTTTTAAGTGTAACGAAGTTTGAGTTTGAGATGTCGTAAGTACCATATTCTTATTGATTTTTAAAATGTGAAGTGTATTGAAACTTTTAATTGTTAACTGGGCATAAAACGAAAAACCCCTTTGCGTTTACTTATTCATTATAAGATATTTATAGTAAAACCTAATGATATTACAGCTGGTTTTTATTTTATTTGGTAGAGGGGGAGGGAAAGACGGGTATTATAGTTATTTATTGAATTTTCTTTCTTTCACCAATCTTTGGGTAAATTTAAGCATTTTTCAATTTGTTAGTTGTTATGATAATATTTAAAATCTTAGTAATTTTTATCATAAACATTTAACTACTTTTTTTGCAATGTCTTGATAAACGATTTATATTTCTGTGCTTATATACACACACACATATACATATATATATATATAGGAGACAGTAGGTGAATGTGAAATATCATTTCTATTTGATCTCACCATGAAAATTGAAGTATTTTGGATCGTTGTGGTTTCATGTATTGCAAACTTTCAAGTACTGTTAAGGGATTTTGATGGTTTTGACGGTTTTGTGCAACAAAAAATAGATTACATGCGAAAATTTTATTAAAATATAAATAATATGGTTTAAGCGATAATATAGTAATAAATGGTAAATAATATATATTAAAAAAAAAGGAATACCAATTTTCTTAAAGGATAATATGCAATAGGGTAGCATTTTACAGAAAATCAAAAATAACTGTAATATAAGCATTTATTTAGAAATTAACAGTAAAAATAAACAATATTTAAAATGTTATCAATATTCAAGTTTTACAAAAATTGCAAATAATACGGAGATTTATATAATTCCATATTACCCGAATCTTGGCGATTAAATTAACCTCAACCACCTGTTGGTAGAAATACGTTCATGGGATTCAGACAATTAGCTTACTCAACTCACGTCCCCACCATTGACCGAGAAGTTCTGCATTCAAAACTTGTAAACAGGAAGTGCGGGATTCGATCGCAGGTCTCTCTAGTCGACCTAACCGTTCGGAGTTTTCCATGATTTTTTCCGAAACTCGTGTGAATGCGGTTTAAACCCCTTTGAACCCCCCCCCCCCACGGAGGCTTTCCTTCCCCCTTAGGCAAATATCCTGATGTAGATAATTGGCCTTAACCCGAACACCACACTTTACTCATCTCCCCTACTGGAAATAACATTATGTTTTCACTCATTTTACTGCTTCGAAAATAGATCAGAGAATTCATAATACTTAATTTCCAAAAAAGGCTGAATCTTGATAAACTAAATAAGCTGTATGACACAAAAACTGATCTTCTCACTGACACAAGGTGAAGTTTCGCACACATTTGTGGCCCAGTGAAGAAGTTTCATGTGTTTGTTTCCGATAGGTTGCAGTTTGTGCAGATGAGATATAACAGTATTCCATTTTATCTGACTATTCCATGTTCCCCACGGTTTCCCTACTTATATACATTGATCAATGAATATTCAAGTCTATTATGTACATATAATCTATTTTATCAAGGACACAATTTCGTACAATTTTCACTATTATGTACATTTTATATCCAAACGAAAAAATTTTTGTGACTTTTAAGGAATATTTCAATCATCCATAAAGACTTCAAAGTCAGATTTTTTTTTTTTTTTTTTTTTGCGTGTGTAAATAGAATAGTAGTCTATTGCTAATAAATTAATTGAAAGAATTGCGTTTCTATCATGTATCTTTGAGTTTTTGAGTTTGCTGTAATATATTATTTTTATGACGTCATATAATACAGTCATAAGTTATTTTCATTTTTTTTTAATTCACTCATGAAAAAGTAAGATATAAGAATATACACGTATTCATTTACAAAAGGTGTCATGCACTGCAAAAACAAAATTCTCAAAATATCATATCACAGTGTGCTTTTAAACGTATCGATTATGCTCTATTTTTATAGTCTTGTACAGTCGGTAACAAAAGTGTCGGAACACTAGCAAAAATTCCTATGTAAAAAAAGTACACTTCATATGGTTTTGTTAAACAAATCCTTGTCGAATCCTGTTCTTAGTCAGTGTAAGAACATGTTTCGATAAGGATTTATTTAACAAAACCGTATGAAGTGTACTTTTTTCACATGGGAATTTTTGCTAGTGTTCGGATACTTTTGTTACCAACTGTACAATAAATTTGCTTCAATTTTCTTTCATTTTTGCTGCAATTTTTACATTTTCTTCAAAAATAGAAGTTTTTGTCTTAAACTTATCGAAAGTAACCAAAAGAAATTGAAAAATAACCTTGGAGGAAAAAAACAAAACAAAGTTCATCATTATAATAATATTTAACTTTTGGTTACAATGGCTGTTTTGTCAAATAATCCAAAATACTTTTTTCCTATGTATGACGAGTCGAGCAAAGATTGATGCTTAATCGGGATTCGAACTCAGAATGTTCTGTTTTGGAAATCAGTTTCCTGAATGATGGGTTACAATTGCAGTAATTCTCACTTTTTCTTTACGTTGAAACAACAGAAAATATCATGATCGATGCTGATCAGTTAATAGATCACATGAAATTTTACAAAATAATTCTGTGTAAATTTCGCTATTATTTGCATTACAAAGTGATATGTGCCAGAATTTCTTTTCGCAGAAACAGCCTTTAAAATATATAGAAACCTGTGCTTCATTAATGTTTATATATCCATTATTATTGTGGACATTTTTCACAGTTTGTTTATGGTTTTTAATAGGTTTTGTTTTCTGGTTGACTCAATAAAAACAATTTAAGTACGTTTTAAACATTATTTTATATATTTTAACAAAAAAATAGGTTTCGGAAACACGGATGCTAAGTTAGTTAGAATAATGATAAAATAGGACGTTTGTGCTACTAATTAGAATTTTGCTTATTACTTAAGTGTAATTAACTATAATCTCGTTTTTCTATATATAAATGTATAGAAAATTGATTAACATTTTAGGATTTTTTTATTTTAATACATGTAACATTATACAGTTTGTTTAAATTAAAAATCTTTTAGAAAAATACTTTTACAAAAGTGTTTTACCTTGATTGAAATATATATATATATTTTATAAAAGTATTAAAAATTACTTAAATGAAAAATCACCGTGGGTAGTCAGACCCTCCCCTTCTCCTAAAGCAGTTTTTGTCACGCTAATACCCAACTAAATCCAAATATAAATTTCGTAAAGTTAGGACTATAACATTCCGAGATAAGTTCAACGGTGAAGTATTTGTCATATAAACACCCAATCAACCCCAAATTTAAAATTTCATAAAGTTAGGACCATATTTTTTTAAGATAAGACACCGTGGGTGGGTAAGACCCTCCCCCTTTAAACGATGCAGTCTTTGTCACACTAACACCCATTCAACTCCAAAGTTAAAATTTCGTAAAGTTCGGACCATAACTTTCCGAGATAATTCACTGTGGGGGTAAAACAACCACCTTCCAATAGTGCAGTTTTTATTGTAGTAACACCCAACTAAGTCACTGAAAATTTCGTAAGGAGCGGTCGGATAAATTTTGGTCAGAACATCAACTATCAAGATAAATCGATGTCCATACTATGTCTATGTGTGTATAAGTCGCAATTGCTTTCGACATGAGGCAAGGCACTAATGTTACATCCACGTCTATTAATGTATAAATCAAAAATTGGATAAACACAAATCGATTTAGCACTATAGATGTAAAATAGATATCAGCAAATATTGGTGTAAGCTTAAATCGACTTAGCGTTATAGGTATTAAATCGATATTTCTCAATAAATTGATACATCGCCCGTCCTACTCCAAAATAAAATCTTTGATTGCTTATGTAGGCAGAACTCACTAACATGCAGCTCTTCTAACAACTTTTTTTTATCAAATCCCCTCTTGGTTATCAAAAAGTTAATTATACGAGAAAACATTTTATAGATTAAACGTAGAAGAAAATTTCCCTTTAAGGAAAGGGCATGTTTACAAACAAACGCTCCGTCAATCAATCTTTGCCACTTTCGAGTGGCAAAAGATCAACTTGTATTGGTGGAAATACTAATGTTTTGCCACTCTACCCATAATTTGACAGCGAATGACGTCACGTGCCCTTTCCTTGCTATCTAATTTATATTTTCTCATGCACTTTTACGCTAAACATTGTAACTTAATCTTACTATTGTTATATATCTTTTTGGCCACACTAAATTAGAAATCTTACAAATTTTAGTCACAAATTTGAAGCATCAACATAATACTATGCAACAATGGCTACAACTTAGCGTCTCGTACTTTATTTTTCATACTAGCGTGGCAATGGATTTCTCAAAAGTTTTAAATATTTTACAAGTCTTCACCGAAATTCTAACGAAGTGTCGATGGTCGGAGTGTAGATCGAGGAAACGTAAGTATATCGATATTTAAAAATAATATAAACAGATAAACAGATTAAAATGAAATAATCTGTCTATAAAACTTGTAAGTGGTCAGTGACGCTATTTCACAAGAATGTCGAATGATGCGAAAATTTGAGAATGATTTAGTTATTTAAATGTCTCTATCAGATGAAACAAGGTAGGAGGGGGGATGTGGTTGGAATGAATAAGGCTGCGATGATAAATATGGTGAGAGTTGCGAAGTCCAGCTTTCGGTGAAGTTTTCGTGTATGGTTGAATTGGAAGGTATTTATAAGAAAGTTTGTTTTAGCATATACTTAAAGTGAGATACGTTAGTAATTCGCTAGTTAAGCAGCAAGATTTTTAGAATAATACAGTTTAGTTTGGCGTTCCAGACAGTTTACCTCCGGAAAGTTTTAACATGTTTTTTTTTTTTTTTTTTTCTTTTTCTGGGTGAGCTGCTGTAAACTTTAATGAGAGTTTTTCTGCAGTGATGTTAGTGACACATAGAATGAAGCCGATATCTATTACTTGATATGCAGGTCCGTGCTCACCTATGTTCATTCCAGCTCATATCTTCATATGTAATGTAATCTTTAACGAACGAATGCGCGTTATTTCGAGACATCCGACAGGTTTTGTTAAGGAGGAAAAGTGGCACTAGAAACAAACCCACATTCGTTTTTTAAAGATTACATTTCACATGAGGGGGATGACTGTATGAGCTGGAATCAGCATAGGTGCATATACGGACCTGCATATCATTCGGAATGGCATTTTGACGACCCAAAGACCTGCAGACGAGATAATGAGATCTCATGTCGTACTTTATGCACCTGTCTTTGATTATTCTTTTATTTTAATACATAATGACGTCGAATCTCATACAGCTCCTCTTGTGGAAAACATATTTGGAATAGAAACAATACATGAAGTGGCTAGTATGAGCTTCTGACCTAAATACGATCGAGCATGTTTGAGACATACTCGGAAGACGCATTGCAGTAAGAACAAGGCTTTCTTTTACTGCCTGGAAATTGCAGACTGCAATGCTTGAGGAAGAAACAGCATTTTCAAAAGCTTTATCCATATCACATTACAGTGAGAACAAGGCTCCTTTCTACCGACTGCGAAGGGGGGACTGCAAGATTTGAGGAGTGAAAACATTTCCCAAAGTCTTATGGGACAACTTCACCGCATTCGTAGAAAACAGGTGTGCAATCTTAGATGTTCGAGCAGACCACACAGCACATTAAACATCTTACAATAAATAATAATATTTATAAAAAATACTTTTTTTTTTATTTACATGTAACCAGATTGTTACCTTAAAGGATAGTTTCATTATTTTTGTATCGTTTCAATGAAGTAAAACTCCCATACATTCTTTGAGTTTTTTACTCTGTATTGAATGTTAATACTTGTGTACTCTCCATTTTAGGAAAAGGAATGATTATTTTGCCCGACTTTCTTCCCTTTTTTGCATCATGCCTGTTTTTTTTTTTCGTTTCATTTTTATTTAATTTTATTTATTTATATTTTTATTTGAGCAGTGTAAATAACTTAAGAAAACAATAGACTTATATATATACACTGCTTTTTGTAAAAAATGCAACACCAAGAAGGAATGAGAATATCATAATGATATTTATTGGGCACATTCATTGTAGTAAGAAAAACAATTGATTAAAATTTCAAAAAATTTGGAGAAACATGTACTGAGAAAACGGTACATGAAGCAGCGACCTCTGTGAGCAATAACAGCACTTATCTGTCTAGGCATTGAATCAAACAGCAAATGGATGACATGTACGGGTAAAGTAGTTCATGAAGCTTCAACACGATGCCACAATTCATCGATTGTAGTTACTGGTGAGTGGTGGGGGGCCAGTCGCTTTTCAACGATTAAACAGTCATTTTCTTTGGTGCGAGATCAGGATAATGCGCTGACCAGAGCAACGGTTGAACACATTATGTATTAAGGAAGGTCCGGACTATACTGACAACTTGCGGTCGTGCATTATCTTGCTTAAATGTGGCGCTGCGGAGGCCTTGAATATAGAGAGGAGGTGCGGGTCTTAACTCACCAGAAATTTAATGACCGCAGTTCAGAGTGCCGGGAATGCGAACAAGAAGTAATCGAGACGCCTATCCAATGGGACCCCATGCCATCACTGCATGTGGTGGACAGTGTGACGATGTCGAATCCCAGCTGGCATTGGGCATTATTGACAATGCAGTTAAATACGGATAAGACAATCTTGATGCTGTAAACAGGATTGTAATTTGTCTGAAAGGCGACTTCCCGCCCTCCCTGCGTCTAGGTTCGTCATTAATCACACATTAAAGGCGTCCGTATCAGTGATGCAATTTTGAGAGTAATCAAAATTTTGGTAGCTGCATACTGGGTCACCACCTGGAGTGATGGTACGTGGTACCATTGGATACACGTCTCGATCACCTCTTGTTTTGATTCCCGCCACTCTGAATACCAGCCATTACATTTCTGACGAGTTAAAGCCCTTCGCTCTGCCCTAAATTCAAGGCCTACGAAACGCAATACTTAAGCAACACAATGCATGATCGCTAGTTGTAAATATTGTTCGGATCATCCTTGATGCAGGATATGTTCGACTGTTGCTCTGGCCAGTGCGTTCTCCTGATCTTGTATACCAATGAAAATGACTGTTTAATCGTTGAATAGCGACTGGCCCCCACCATTCACCAGTAAGTACGATCGATGAATTATGCATCGTGTTGAAACTTCATGAAGTGTTTTACCCGTACATGTCATCCAATCGCTGTTTGTTTCAATGCCTAGGCAGATAAGTGGAGTTATTGCTCACAGAGGTCGCTGCTTTATGTACTGTTTTCTCAGTACATATTACTCCAAATTTCCTGAAATTTTAATCAATTGTTCTTCTTACTATAATGTATGAGCCCAATAAATATCATTATGATATTCGCATTCCTTCATGGTGTTGCATTTTTTACAAACAGCAGTTTATATATATATATAAGTTTCGTACTTCTAAATGCCACAAATATAAATTATAAAATAAAATAATTATTTTTAATTATATTCTTAGCGATAGTAAACATCAAATACCAGAATTGATCAAGCTAGCTATTTCCCCATCATATCTAGAACGAGAAATGAGATAATCAGAAATAAATTTCACAGACGATTAAATCTCACTTTCTAGAAGCATTTCAGTGATTTTGTAAAGGAAACTTTTCTGTCGATTTAAAGCAAATGCTTTTAAGGATAACGATTGTTACACAATGTTTGAGTCACAAAGCTAATCGAAAATTATATAATAGTCACATCCACATTTAAAAATTTTTCAAGCGAATATTTTCCGTTAAAAATTAAAATAACGTTAGAACACCTTATCAAATTTTGTAGTTTAAGTTTTTTTTCCCAAGTGTAAAAATAGTTAACATTAAATTAGAATTAGGAATCAGGCCATTATTTAGAATTCAGGTCAAGTTATTTAAAAATACAAAACAAATATAACAATGCTTTCATAAAAATATTATAAAATTGTATAATTTCAATTCACTTGTGACCATTTTATGGCTTTCTAAATATGAACAAAAAACATAAGAAAAAATAATACATTTCTGAAATACATGTTTAAATTAATTTTATTATTATTATTATTATTGTTATTTTAATGGCGTGGCACTTTTTTGAGACTTAGCATAGGCCGGGGGGGGGGGTCACTGAAATTGATGACCATTTGTGAAGAAGTACCCCTACCAAGAACAACACATCCATGATTTCTCCGGGATTCGAACCCATGCCCAACCGTGTAGGAATCAAGTAATTAATTTTATTAGTGAAATAGAAGTTGTTTTGCACTCAGAACCATATGATAACCAAATAGTTTTCGCACTGGCCTTAAGTTGACAGATATAACGTACGTTCGAATCCCATTTCAGACAAGATGTCCAGAACAGTTCGTAATCCACCTTAAGATATAACTTGTAATATAATTATTAAAAAATTACCATCGAACAATATTCCACACACAAACCGTTTAAAATTCAGATGTAATGTACAGAGGAAAAGAGTAAATTTGTTATTTATCGAAAATGTGTAACTTTAACTTTCCACATTTAAATCATTTAAACATGATAAAACTAGAATTAAAATTATTTCAGACAATAACAACAAAAGAAAAAGAAAAAATAAATAAATAAAAAGCACTAAATTTACATTCACCTTAAAAAAAAAAAAAAAAAAAAAAAAAAAAAAAAAATCCACTTTATATTTCACCTACTGTATTTTACCTTGATGTAAAAAAATAAACAATTAATAAAAAAATATATTGCAATATAAAAATACGCTGTTTAAGTAACGAAAAAATAACGAAAAATCATGGAGTACGCATTGGTTTGTAACACTTTCCAACAGTACGTACTTGTTGCATCGTATAACTTATAATATTCTTTGCCTACGTCATCACACAACAGACAGAAGAACAGAAAAGTATACAGATAGACTAACTAAATTTAAAGTCACTCTTTCACTCTTAGACATTGTTGGAATGTGTTAAAAAGGCCTAACGCAAAAGAAAATGTAGTCGTCATATTCTAATTGCAGCTCTTAATGCATCTGGATATTTTTGTGTAGCTCTGTAAATCTGAAGGTTAATCATATCGCATTCTATACCGAACATTATTCAGAATATTAACATTACATGTCAATTTCTTTATGATTTTTTACAGTAGAAAGTTATTTGTATGTAATTTTAAAAAATGCCTCTCCTAAAATGCAATGCATTGACTCTTTTTTTTGTGTTGTTGTTGTTGTTGTCATTGTACACAAACTAGTTGTACAGGACCTGGTAATGTCATTTTAAATGGAGAACAATCCACAGTGAATTTTATTAATATATATCGTTTTTTAAACATTCTAAAAATATATATAGAAGCTGGAGGCGGGAGACAGACAGATAGAAAGATAGACAATCGGAAAGATGGGTATACAAATTGACATCTCATTAATACTTAAGAAAATATTAGAAAGTGTTACAAATGTTTAATGCTAACAAAAAGGCAATTCCAGCAAATTTTTATTAATAGCTCTTAATGTAATTAAATATTTTTGTGTGCCCCTGCAAATATAATGTTAATCATACTATATTCTATAAAAAGCTTTCTTTTGTGCATATGAATACCATATTTCAATTTTATTAAGGTTTGTGCAAAGAAAAGTTATTAAGATTTTGTATAAAAATACCTCTGATAGAATGCAATTCGCGCATCCCTGTCTTTGAGTGTCCCTGTACGTAAACCAATAGAGATATTTACTACATTTTCAATAGAGAACATCCGATAGTGAACTTGAATAAAATATATCAATTTCAAGAAATTTCATAAATATTTACGGGAGATAAAGCGCGGACAGACAGACTGACGGACTGACGAACAGACAGTCAGATACACAAATTGAAATCATATTCACACTTAAAAATTGTTGAAAGTGTTAAAAACACTTAATGTAAACAAAAGTGCAATTCCAGCAAATTTTTATTAATAGCTTTTAATGTAACTGAATATTTTTGTGTGGCCCTCTAAATCTAATGCTATTCGTACTCTACTCTATACAAAGAATTCTTTTGTGCGTATGAATAACACAATTTAATTTCACTAAGCTTTCGACAAAGTAAAATTTTGTTTGTAGAAATACCTCTCATAGAACGCAATGCTTTGGAATATTTTTAAGAGTCCCTGTACACAAACTAGTGGTGGTATTTACTCCATTTTATATATAAAACATGCTATAGTGAACTTGAATAACATATTCCAATTTCTTTAAGATTTGTGTACAGTAAAGTTATTAAAATATGGTTTATAGAAATACCTCTCATAGAGCACAATGCTTTGAAACACTTTCGAGTGTCCCTGTACACAAATCAGAAAATGTAGTTACTCCATTTGCAAAAGGAAACATCCGATGGTAAACCTGAATAACATATATCAGTTTCAAGAAATTCCGTAAATATTTACGGGTGTTAGAGCGCGGACGGAAGGACAAACCGAAGTCATTGAGACTTTTTAACCTTATTGGAAAGTGTTAAAAATATATTAAGTTAAAATCCAATTTCGTAATTTAATTGCTTATATTTTATATAAAAATACATAAATCCAGAAAACCATGTTATTCTAGAGTATATATATATATATATATGTGTGTGTGTAAATTCAGGAAAATGAAGAATATGATAATTATTATATACACTTATAAATTTAGATAAACGGAAAAATAAAATGAAAGATTTTTTTTTTGTTACTGTTTTCATTTTTATCACATCCTTTAAATACTTAGATACATTTAAATTAGAGTAAATTAATTATACAGCGGGATTAAAGTTTACTATATTTTTATATATCATCATATTTATTACCAGTTCCCATTTAGAAATTATGAAGATTTTAAAACAGAACATAAAAATCATGCACTTTGCATACATTATAAAAACAATTTCTAATTATCCTTACTCCTTACACTTTTTTCTTTATTGTATTTAAATCCTTTATAACAGAAAATAGCAAATAACTTTACATGAAAAAAGAAGTTCTAAAAAACTTTCTTTATAACTTTAAAGGAAAAACATTAAATTCATTTTGTATATTTCTGTATATCGAAAAATTGCGTATATATCACACAGTATCTGAAAATATAGTAAATAAAAAAATCCTAACATAGCAGAAGAGGCTCTTAAAGAATTTTTCAGTTATATCTCATACCAGTCTGTATGGACTTGTGAGGCCCAGTAAACAAAGTTTTAATTTTGCCAATCATATAATGTTACGCTGAAAGCATGCTTGTTTGTATCTGAGTAAGATGTTTCAGTATCGTTGTATATTAAACTGTAAAAGTATAAGAAAATATGCTTTAAAACAAGTACCTCTCACAATCCTTAATGTATTGGAAACATTTTGTGAGACTTTATGCCGGTATCAGTGGAGCTTTTTTTTATTTTTTTTTTATCACTTTATTAAAAAGGAACTTGAATGATCCTGAATAACATATATAAGCTGCAAGCTCATTAAAATTATTAACGAATATAACAGCGCAGGAATTTCGAAAATAAAATGAAACGAGTTTGTAAGCACTTTTAAATTCTGTCGAAATAATAATAATAATAATAATAATAATAATAATAATAATAATAATAATAAAACTCACAATGAAAAAGTTAGTTTTATGTTCGAGAAATCTAGAAAAAATTACATTTAAAAAATGTTTAATTTTTTCCAACGGCCATTCTGTATTCTTTAATTATTAAACTTCATTTAATTAAATTTTTCCTGTATGTAAAGAAAAAATAAAGTGAAAAATAAAATAAAAAGCAGAAATTGTGTTAGAAAATATAATGAAATACTTTTTCTAAGTTAAATAATATTTTCATGAGAGAATACTTCAAAATAGCATTAACAATGATGTTTAATTACAAACGCTCTAACTTTCTGATAGAAACCTTCCTTAAACAATGTAAGATATGCATACAGTTAAACATATTTATTAAATTTTAATATTTCTGCAAAATTACTTATAAATTTCGATAAAAATTATTTTTTATAAATGTAACAGAAGAATTTTGAATACGTATATATATATATATAAGCTGACTGAATTAAGCATATTATTTTTTAATTTTAAAGTATAAAATTATAAGAATAGTAAGAATAAAAATTTGAATTTGTGTTATTTCAAATAATATGTACGTGGATACAGATTTCAATATTTGTAAAATAATAGTCGTGAAAATTTTAGTTAGTTATGTTTATTCAGTGATAATACAATTACATTGTTTCACGTAAACTCACTTTTTATTTTAAAATAAGTCAATTTAGATAGCTTAAAAAAGCTATTATATATTGAAATTAATTACCCCACAATATATCACATTTTACTGAGATTCCTTTAATTTCAAATCTGTAAAGTAACTTGATATAGTGTTATCATTGTCACATTTTACTGTAAAAATATTTTATGAATATTTTTAAAAAAATCATTAGATCACTAAATGTGAAACATTCACTAAAATAAAATAAAAATATTCCACCGTACTTGAAATTCACAAAAAAAAAATCTAACTTAACCCGTTAGCGCCCAGTGTCCTCATTTGAGGACAGCTAATAAAATGGCACATTTATTTTTTTGTGGTTTCTTGGAATGATTTCTGCTTTTTAGTGTCGGTTTATGGCGTCACTCTAAATGATCCCTAAAACTTTTATGTACCTACTACTAATTATTATTTCATAACTTTGATAGCCATTTTATGATTTTTCGTCGCACATTTATTTGTTTTTTGCGTAGGTATACTAACTTAAATCAAGTTGAATAATAATATATATTACAATATTTTACTTTCGAGATCTTTGTCAACATATAATAGGAAATTAATTTGTTATCTCAAAATTTTTCTATCTCGACGTTTTCTCGCTAGAACACTAAACATCAATAAAATAGGATAGGCTTTAAATTTAAAACTATCAGAAGAATTTTTTAAGTTAATAAATTTTACTGTCAGTTATCTATATTAATTTAGAAATGAAATAATCAGCTAATAATATTTTACAAAACTAATTAGAGCTTTAACGGGTTAAGTGAGACACTACCTGGCAATATGTATATATATATATATATATATATATTTGAAAAATTTGTCATGCATTTCATGGAACACTTACTTAAATTCAAAAATCAATATTTATCTAAAAATCTCAATTCAAAGGAAATTTTAGAATACAGTTTTTAGAAATTTATTAATCTAGTATAAAGGGGCATTGAAATTGATTTTTAAATTTATATATTACCTTTCATTAAAATGATTATATTTTAAATAGTTATCTTTTTCGTCACCTGTGCTGTTAAAAGGCTTATTCAACTTGTATACAGATAGAAGAAATTCATGCGAATTTGTTATAAAAAAGAAAAGAAATCCTTAAATTTATAAGGATAAAATAAGGTTTTAGTCATTAAAGATTTCTTTCCGAGAATAAACAAAAATTTTCGAAATTATTATAATGTGACTTACACATGCTTGAAAATTTCTATACTAAATATTTTACAACGAATAAAAATTTTGCTAATACTGCGATACTAGTTATATATATATATATATATATATATATATATATATATATGTATGCATATGTATTTTAGCTAATTACACATGCATGTTTCAACCGAAAATAAAGAAAGTGCAAGTCGAAAATTTTCTTTTGCTGTGGATGTAGGTAAAAAAATTTTAAGCTAACTTAAAATTTTATAAAATAATTAAAATTAATTAATTTTCTTTCTTAGCTTCTTTCCATTTACCTTTCATTTTACCATTTCCTACCAACAAGATTTGAGAACACATGTTTTATGTTTGTTGTGCAGTTATTTTCCATTGCCAGGAAAGAGTACTTTTTTATTTTGTTTAATATACACATAATTAATTAATTTATTTGTCGCAAATTCCGAACATGTATCTTCGCTAAGTTCTTGACAAGGCTGATATGTCTAATGTATACTGGGTGTGCAATGAAATTCGAACCCTGTCTTGCACTAGAGGTCTGCGCGGGCTAAAATTTTGAGGCCCAGACCATCTCGACTAAATATTTTTAAGTTCGGTCCTTGACGGACTGATCTGGAAGTAAGCGCTAAAATTACGCCCGCGCTGACCCGGATCATTAAAAAAATATGTGTGAAAAAGAATGTTTGATATGCAGTTTCTTTTTTTAGTATCTAATTTTAGAGTTCCTCTATAGCCATACAGTACAATATACTTTAACAAAACAAATGATGTTTTAGAAGGCAATTACCTGTAAGCAGAAGTTCATTATTACGGACGGACAAAAGACACCTAAACAGGCAGAGCGTCAAATAAAATATACTAGTGTTCATCAAACAATATAGGAAAGTATAAAAAATAATTAATATTACGAAAAATCTACTTTCATCGATTTACACTTACATACCATAATACATTCGAGACATTTTATGTAATCCTGGGAAAAAAAAAAAAAAAAAATATTAGTACTATTGTATCGATTTTCAAAAAAAAAAAAAAAAAAAAAAAAAAAAAAGTTGTTCCGCATATTAAAAATGATAAATTTCATTACAATTTTTGTTCCCTGAAAAGTAGCGAAAAAGTACTTAAATATTTCCTTCGTATTTCTTGACTCCACAGATCATAGGACATAAAGCCTCATAGTGAGTAACATCTTTAATTTCCTTTGTTTGTACATGTGCACAAACTAGTAGCAACATGCATACTATTTTTAATAGAAACCTGTTACTGTGACTTAAAGTAACAAATATCAGTTTGGAGACATTCTATAAAAATTTACAGTAATTAGAGCGCGAACAGACGGGCTATCAGACAATCAAGTTAAAATTATAAGTGCTTTTTAACAAAACAAAATTTCATAGGGCATACTAAAAAAAAAAAAAAAAAAAAAAAAAATGTATGACTTAAGAAATGTTTTATCATTTACTTTCTTCGATAATGGATGAAAAAAATGAAGAAAAAACATGTAATCCAGGCCCAGCCTTGCCCTGCCTTGCACGAGTATACACAAAAAGTTCGAGACCGAACCATGCCCAAAAAAAGGCTTTAAAATAAATCTATCTATCTATCTATCTATCTATATATATATATATATATACAGTCGGTAACAAAAATGTCCGAACACTAGCAAAAATTCCTATGTAAAAAAAGTACACTTCATACGATTTGTTAAATAAATCCTTGTCGAATTCTGTTTTTAGTCAGTGTAAGAACATGATTCGATAAGGATTTATTTAACAAAACAGTATGAAGTGTACTTTTTTATATTAACCGCGGTACTATATATTAACCGCGGCCCAAGACAGATTTGAGATATTCGGCCCGAACTGAGGGGTGGTGCGGGTTGGGATTAGGCCTCAAGCCGGTGCTCGTGCAAACTTCTAGCTTGTACGCTAGAAGTTCAACTTTACCAGTTGGAACCTTTAAACTTGGATGAACATTTAAATTTCAAAGTCAAACGTTTATTTATTTATTATCGTTGTCTTTAACCGTAGATTCATTATTTTATACTTTTGCTTGTGCAACTGGGTTTCTTTGAATTACTTCCAATTTTTCAGAAATTTTTTAATGATTTTTTAGATTAAGTAAAAATTCTCTATATCACTGATTTAGATGGATTTTCTCAGTATTTTTGTGAATTTATTTATCTAAAATTTCTAATTATCTTTATATATATATATGGCAGGAGAGGGGAACTAATAACTAATTTAAAATACGCTAATAACTAGTTTTTAACACTTTCCAACAAGGTTGCAAAATGTTTATGACTTCGGTTTGTCTGTCTGTCTGTCTGTCTGTCCGTCTGTCCGTCCGTCTGTCTGTCTGTCCGCGCTCTAACTCCTGTAAATATTTATGGAATTTCTTCAAACGGATATGTGTTATTCAAGTTCACAATCGGACGGTCCCTATTGAAAATGGAGTTTATACCTCTGCTGGTTTTTGTATAGGGACACCCGAAAGTATTTCAAAGCATTGTGTCCTATTAGAGGTATTTCTATAAATCATATTTTCATAACTTTACTTTAGACATTTCTTAATGAAATTGAAATATATTATTCAAGTTCACTATCGGACGTTCTTTATTGAAAATGGAATTTGTACCTTTACTGGTTTGTGTACAGGGACACCCGAAAGTATTTCAAAGCATTGTGTTCTATGAGAGGTATGTCTAAAAATTATATTTTAATACCTTCACTGAAGAAACATCTTAATGAAATTGAATTATATATCTTCAAGTTCACTATTGGATTTTTCCTGTAAAAAATGGAGGGAATACCACCATCGGGTTATACACAGGGACCCTCAAAAGTATTCCAAAGCATTGCGTTCTATGAGAGATATTTCTATAAATCAAATTTTAATAACTTTAGTTTCCACGAAATTTTAGGAAATTGAAATATGTTATTTATATGCTCAAAAGAATGCTTTGCATAGAATATAGCATGATTAACATTATATTTACAGGGTGGCACAAAAATATCCAGTTAAATTAAGAGCTATTAATAAAAAAATTGCTAGATATGTACTTTCGTTTACGTTAAGCATTTTTAAAACTTTCTAACATTTTTAACGTTTTCCAACAAGGATGAAAAGTATTTATGACTTCGGTCTGTCTGTCTGTCTGTCCACGCTCTAACTCCCGTATATATTTATGGATTTCTTTAAACTGATATATGTTATTGAAGTTCACTATCGGACGTTCCCTATTGAAAATGGAGTTTATACCTCTACCAGTTTGTGTACAGGGACACTCGAAAGTATTTCAAAGCATTGTGTTCTATGAGAGGTATTTCTATAAACAATATTTTCATACCTTTATTGTAGACATATCTGAAAGAAATTGAAATATGTTATTCAAGTTCATTATTGGATGTTTTCTGTATAAAATGGAGGAATTACCACCATCGGTTTATGTACAGGGATACTCAAAAGTATTCCAAAGCATTGTGTTCTATGAGAGATATTTCTATAAATCAAGTTTTAATAATTTTACTTTCCACGAAGTTTTTGGAAATTAAAATATGTTATTTATATGCACAACAGAATACAGCATGATTAGCATTAGATTTACAGGGTGGCACAAAAATATCCAGTTACATTAAGAGCTATTAATAAACAATTGCTAGAATTGTACTTTCGTTTACGTTAAGCGTTTTTAACACTTTCTAACATTTTTTAAGTGTGAATATGATTTCAGTTTTGTGTATCTGCCTGTCCGTCTGTCTGTCCGAGCTCTAACTCCCGTAAATATTTATGGGATTTCTTGAAACTTATATATTTTATTCAAGTTTACGATTGGATGTTCCCTATTGAAAATGGAGTTTGTATCTCTGCTGGTTTGTGTACAGATACACCCGAAAGTATTTCAAAGCATTATGTTCTATCAGAGGTATTTCGATAAACCATATTTTCATACCTTTACTGTAGACATATCTCAATTAAATTGAAATGTGTTATTCAAGTTCACTATTGGATGTTTTTTCCTGTATAAAATGGAGGAAATACCACTACTGATTTATGTACAGGGACACTTAAAAGTATTCCAAAGCACTGCATTGTATGAGAGATATTTCTATAAATCAAATTTTAATATCTTTACTTTCCACGAAGTTTTAGGAAATCGAAATATGTTATTTATATGCACAAAAAAAAAAAAAAAAAAAAAAAAAAAAAAAGCTTTGCATAGAATATAGCATAATTAGCATTGGATATACGGAGTGATACAAAAATATCCATTTTAATAAGCTATTAATAAAAAATTGCTAGAATTGTACTTTCTTTTGCATTAAGCGTTTTTAACACTTTCTAACATTTTTAAGTGTGAATATGATTTTAGTTTGTGTATCTGTCCATAGGTCTGTCTGTCTGTCTCCCCGCGCTCGAACTCCTGTAAATATTTATTGAATTTCTCGAGACTGATATGTTTTATTTAAGTTCACTATCGGATGTTCCATATTCAAAAAGGAGTGAATATCTCTTCTGGTTTGTGTACAGGGACACCCAAAAGCATTTGAAAGCATTGTGTTCTATGAGTGTTATTTTTATAAATATTTTACCTATAGAATATTCCCCTTTTAAAATGACATTAATAGGTCCTGTATAACTTAGTTTGTTTACAGGGACAAAAAAAAAGAATGCCAATGCATTACGTTTTAGGACAGAAGTTTTTGAAAGTTATATTTAAAAATCGTTCTACTGTAAAAATCATAAAAATATTGAAATGTATTGTTAATAATCTAAAATAATGTTTTGTATAGAATATGATATGATTAACTCTCTGATTTACAGGGCTACACTAAAATATTCAGAGAGATCAAAAGCTGCAATTATAATCTAATGTCTGCATTTTCTTTTGCGTTAAGCCTTTTTAAATCTTTCCAAAATGTCTAAGAGTAATTTTAAAAGGAGGTAGTCTATCTGTATATTTTACAGTCATTCTGCCTGTTGTGTGATAACGTAGGCAAAGAATATTAAAAGTTATTCGATACAACAATTATGTACAGTTGTAAAGTGTTACTAAACAATGCGTACAGCATGATTTTTCTTTCTTGTTATAATATAACTTTAATCTACATGCTACATTTTTAACATAAATTCTATTTTAATATATAATTAATCCACTAATTTTTATCTTTTTTTACCCCATGGTCATGATAAATACTTGAACAAATTTGGATATCTTTAAATTCATTTTTATATAAATAACAGTATTACATTTTTAAATATTGCTGTACAATTATTTTAGATATTTAAGTATTATATTCATATTAATTTTGAGTAATAGTTTTACATTTTTAATGGTATTTTGTTCAAAAGTAGACATTTTGAAAACCATTTGTGTTATAATACTAGAGTATGCATAATTAAATTCATAAAATATAATTACATTTACAAAATGTTATATAAAAATATGGTTATTTTCCTAGAAACCTTAGATTAAAAATCGTATATACTTCTAGAAACATACTTTCAGAACTATTAATAGTGAAATTTAATTATTTTTATATTGCAATTATTTTATATAATCCTAATAATTTTAATGCTTTGCACCGTTATGGAAATGGACAAAATAATGATTGTAAATAATTCATTGTTAAGTTTACAAAGTCTTTTACTATGATTGATATTTGTCTTAAATTTATTAAACAAAATATGATTTTTGATTAAAATTTAACTTTGAAAATTCTTGACCTCCGAACTTTCACGAAATGTCAGTAATTAAGACCAGACATAATAATTGGTTGAAATAATAATTGGTACTTTGCATATCAGGCATAGCTTTAATTTTTAAATTGCTAAAACTAAAATTATTACAAACTCCACATTTAAATTACATTTTAATAATAATTTTAACATTTTAACCTAAAACACTCATAACTAATAAAAAGTCGGATAAAACTACTACCATATTGGGCTCTAATACTGGCTTAGTTATTGTTTCCCTCAAATTCTTTTATTCATTAATTTTCATTCGTGTAGAATGTATGACCTTTCATCATATAAAAATGTAATATAATTCTACGCTTTAAATGAAAGGCAAATATTGTATATAATTTGATATTCAAGATTTAGTGAAATATTTATATATGAAATAGATTTATTAAGCAAATTGACTGAAACATTCGTTTTGAAAGACACACTAGACATTTTAAGCAGACTAGACTGTATGCAAATTATAGTAACAGAAAAATGTCTGTAAAATTAATTAGCACTTAAAATACAATTTTGTACTTTTTTAAAAACTAATGGTTTGTGTTAATAATTTATTTAACGATTCACATTAGGAGAAAATTAGTAAATAGCTCTTTATTAAATATATATATTTAAAACTGTGTGGCGCAGTACATTATATTTGTTAACAAATTGAAATAATAAATTTTGTTTTCTCTTTATTAAGGCTGGAATAAGTTTTATTTATTTATTTTGATAGCGTGTTTTTAAAATAATTTTTCTATGAGTTACAAAATCTATGAGTTATAAAAATTTCTTACAAAGGCAGAAGTGTCAATCACCCAGAATATTTCACACCAATAACTTTTTAATTGATAAATTCTTTTTATAAATCATCGGAAATTCTGTGATTCAGTCATTGTCAAATAAGTACTAATTATTAAAACATTTACGCCCGAATTAATTTTTCAAAATATTTTTAGCTGATTATTTCACTTTTAAATTAATATAGACAACTGACAGTAAAATATAGGGGAGATTGGGGATGAATGGGACGCATGATGAATGGGACAATAGCAAAATTTTTATGTTTTGCAAGCACTAGAAACTTGACAATTTTTCTGATATATGGCAGTACTGAGGTCATTCATCAAGTGTAGTTTCAGAGTTGTGCTGTCTATTGAAAGGCAGAAAAAAATTAAAATCTCTTTTTCAGCTGCCAGAGTAAGTTTTTACCGATTCAATTAGATAGTAGTTAAAATTTAACCATTTGCTTAAAGTTAATATAACTCATATATGCTGAAAAGGCATAATCTTTTATTGTGTTTATGATATTCAAGAAGAATATTGACATTGTTCCTTAGGCCTATTTAATGTTTTATATGATCATGTGGTGGTGGGAATGAATGGGACATTCCCCACTATGTGCTAATTTAAAATTGTACTCAAGAATTATAATAAACCAAATCGTAAATAGATTTTCAATATTTTTATAACCTGTAGCTCAATAGTTATAACATGAAATTATAAAAGTAGCATGGATTTAGAAAAAAAAAATAGATTTAAATTAATTGTTCTGATTTTTTGTTTATAATAATTATGATTACAAAAATTTATAAATTAGAATATTCAATGCAACTTAAATCAATAACATCAATAATTTTAAAAAATAAAAGATAAACTAATAATAATTGGATTAAAATCACAATTTCAATCAAGCTAATTAAATAAAATCCTGGTGATTATTAATGTAATACAGAATATAATGCTTATTTCTCCCAATCAGTTGGAAACAAAATTTTATCTGGATAATTTGTACTTTATTATAATGATTTTTATATTTCTAGTGCCTTATTTATTTATTTATTTTTAGATTAGATCTTATTAGATTAAATTACCAAAGCATTGAGCACCAGGAACTGTGTGAACTAAAGGACTTTTGCCTTTTGATGTTAATTTGAGTCAATACATCATTTTATGTTAATTTCAGTAACTTCATAGTGTGTAATAAAATCACATAAACAAATTTAACTTTAAAAATTTATTTACTTTGCATTTTGTTTTCTTTTCTTTGTTAAATCCAGTCCTCTCCCATTCATCCCCAAAGGCGAGGATGAATGGAACAATGAACATGCATGTAAAAAAAAAAAATATTATTAATTAAAAATGATAACTTTTTATTAAAGTTAGTATGTTTATATGTAACTGATTACCGATGTGTACTTATGAGCATTGTTATAAAGTTCTGAATTACATATGGTGAACGTTCTTAATAAAAACATGAAAAATGTCCTATTCATACCCACTCTTCCCTATTTACTTAAACAAGTCTTCTGATAGTTTTAAATTTAAATCCTATCCTCATTTATTGATGTTTAGTGTTCTATTAAGAAAACTTCAAGATAGAAAAACTTTAAGATAACAGATTAATTTTCTATTATATTTTGACAAAGATCTCGAAAGTAAAGTATTATCATATATATTATTATTCAACTTTATTTAAATTAGTATACCTGCGCAAAAAGGAAATGTATGTGCGACGAATAAAAAATCATAAAATGACTATCCAAATTATGAAATAATAATTAATAGTCGGCTCATGAAACTTTCAGGGATCATTTAGAGTGACGCTATAGACTGTCACTAAAAAGCAGAAATCATTCCATGAAACCACAAATGAATACGTGCCATTTTATTAGCTGTCCTCAAATGAGGACACTCGACGCTAACGGGTTAATTAAAATACTATTTTTAAATAATGTTTAAGAAATTCTAATAAACTGAAGTTCAAAATTATAATAGCTGGGCTTTTAAGAAATAGTTAAAATATGTTTTTCCCCTGCATTATAAGATGCGTATTTATAAATTGGTTTCAAAACAAAATCGATTTAAATGCATTTATATATCTGAGGAGCGTCTAACACACAACATTCAAAACCGAAAGCATAGTGTAAAAAATAAAAAATTAAATCATTAAAATTAAAACAAATTCAAATGTTTTTGGTTAACAATCATATTTTATTCACTAATTTACCAAATCGGTTATCAAATGCGTACTTCATACATTCGTAAGATAGTTTTAGATTTTCTTCAGCTTTTTGTTCTACCTAAATTATTGTGGTTTGATTTTTAGTAATGAATTCTAATATTTTGTCAACATAAAAAAGCAAATACGGAGAATTGAAATAGTTCCAGATCTAAAGTTCGTGGAATAAAGAGGTTTGATATAAAGTTTTTCACTTGCTAAAAACTTCTTAAAGTGTTTCAGCAATATTTTTACTTTGTTAACAGAAGGTCGTACAGTGTCTTTGGATTTTGTATAGGGTTTCAGAGAAATTAACTACACGAGTGTTTAAGGTCTTACAGTGTCTTTGGAAGTATAATTTATAATTTAAGAATAAAATTGGGAGAATGAGAAAAAAATACAGAAAAGAAAAATTTAAATCAGTCATTTACGGAAAGAGAAAAATGAATGAAACGAAGATGAGAATAATAAAAAAGGGGTTAAAAAGGGAATGGAATTATTCGAATCAATTAAAAGTTATTAAAATAAGGTAAAACTAACTTATCTATCTAATCTATCTATGTATCTCTCTCGCTTTCTTTTTATGTATATATGTAATATATATATATATATATATATATATATATATATATATATATATATAATTTTTTTTTCAGATATTTAAAATTTCATTTTAGAGATTAATCAATCCTGCACACATTTTGGTATTACTGTAAATTCAAAAATATCTACACTGTCTATTTCAAAACAATAGTAAACTATTTTACAAATAATTCATTCTCTGTTTTTTTATTGCATTTATTGTATGCGTAAAGGTTTTATTATATCATGAATATATGAATGCAAAGACAATATTTCCTATCATCAAAGGAATCATAATACTTTTATATGATAAATATTCTGAGAACCTTATACTATTGTATATTTGTGAAGAAATAGATAAAGGGCAATTCTCTGTGACTTTTTTACTTTCTTTTACCCATAAGGTAGAGAAAGTGTTGTTTTGGGGCCAAATTTTTGAAAGCGATTTTTTGTTATATTTGCACGTCTTGAGGACCCCTTAATCCAAAAATCATGTTTTTAGCGGTTGGTCTGTCTGTGTATCTATGTGTATTTCTGTTACCAGCATATCTAAAAAAAAATTATATCAGAAGCCCAAATTTGGTCTCCTAAATGGGTATTATATAGGGAAGTTACACTAAATTTTCGTTGAGATCAAACAAATGGTTCGCGTACAGGGACACCCAAAAAATTCAAAATTATTACGTCTATGGTGGAAATTGCAGGTAAGTAGAGTTTAACATCTAGACTGCACTAAACCAAATGAAACGAATATATATTTTTTATATGCGTAAAAACATGACTTATGTAGAATATGGTAGGGAAATCATTCACTGTTCGATTAGAGGGCTACACAAAAGAACTAGATAAAAGTGCGACAATACTTGCAAATTAATGGAAGTGTATTTCAGGCTGGTCTGTGCATTATTACTATAATATTATATTTGGTGCACCATGTGGTCTGTACATAATCTTCAAATCATGTACAGGGCTGCAAATATTTCAGCGATAAACTTTTTTTTTGTTGTTGTTGTTAGTGGATGTGCTTTACTATAATATTTTACCATTTTCAGGTAAGCTGTTCAGGAATTGAAATGAATTCCTCATAGAGATATAGTAAATAATGTATTATTTAAGTTAAATATTCATCACTTTTCTTTTGTATATTTACACGTTTTGAGGCTGCTTGATTATCGAAGTCAAGTCTTTTAACGTTTGATCTTTGTCTGTGTCTCTTAGAGTAACTTAAAAACGAATAATTTTAGGAGATCCAAGTGTTGTATTTTAAAGTTCATGTAAGTTTGTTGCTGGAAAATTTGATCAAGACTGATACGTTTTAAGGAATGTTGTGTGTAAAAGTTGTCTGAATAATTTCAAGTGAACTTTTAATTTTAATAACATATTTAAATTCTATATAAATGAAGGTGCAGTAATGAAACGGGGGGTTGAAGGCGGCGGTGTCCCATTCACACTGAACTAATTATCATGTAAATCTTTTCCGAAGCCTAATTTGAATTGTTTTACATATGTTTACTAACAGAACTCGTTATCTTTCCCCTTTAATTCCCAACCTGTATTTATAGTATTAAATTTCAGGGTAAGAGAAAATCGTGTTAGTGACACACCAGAATATTTTGTTAAGATCTAATATCACTGAATATTCTTGTTGACTAATTGTTGAAGTTTAATAATTTAATGAAAATTAAAAAATTCTTTTTTTCTTTTTCTGTGTGTGTCTGTGTATATGTACAACGTATTTTATATTTTTATTTCATAAAACGAGTATGTATTGAAATGTTTAATTATCCTGAATAATGAATTATTCAGCATACAGAATTTTTCTTATAGATTAGTCAACAGAATTAATTGTTATAAAGGGTTTTAATTATTGTTATTATTATTTTTTTTTAAATTTCAATCATGTCCCATGCAGTATCGAAACTTTCTCTGAACGTTCAAAAATATTTCTAAAATTACGTTCTAAAAACGTTCCAGTCACACTTTCATGAGACGTCTACCTATCGATCATGAATACATTCTATAATGCGATTCGAAAACGTTCACTACACGCGTAAATTTCACCATCAATTCTACAGAAATGTTCTCAGATGATTCTATGTATACTTTCTTATAACGTTCTATAAAACGACTAAAATTGACTTTTAAAATAAAGTGTAATTTTAAGTGTATCATGGACGTTATTAATTTCTTTTTTTAAATTATCTTATAAAAATTTTTATACGAATGCAGTGAATTATAATCAAGTATTTTAAAAATTTTCGTAAACTATTAAAATCTTTAAAAAATTCAAAATTTTATATTTTGGAAAAAAATTTAAAATGTTTCCTGGTAATTAACTCGAACTCGTTAGTAGTCGCTATAGACAACGCCACCTGGTACAGATTCCGCACATTTTATTCAACTGTCACCAATAATTTTAAGAAGTGATATAATCGACGTTTCTTCGATTTTATTTACCTTTTTATTCACCCTCAAATACCACTTCTAAAAATTTTTGGTGGCTATTGAATAAAAAAATATGGCAACACTGAAAGATGAGCGGTAAATCGACCAACTAGCGACTAATAACGGGTTAATTTGTAAATTTTTCCTATAATTTTACAAAATTAAAGTTTAACAATGTATTCTAAACATTTTTGAGTTTTACTCAAGGAGTCCATTGATAAATAAGATCTTGAAAAATATTTTTATGTTTGAATGCTACAAATTTGCAATAAATTCCAACTTTGAACGTAAAAGTATTTTTAAAAATTAACTTATCAAGGAAGCTATACACTGATTCCTTGATATGTTAAGAATGTATTGTTAAACTACAATAATCTAAAATCGATAAGAAAAAAAGAGTACTTATGAAGGAGCATTTTAAATATTTTTAGAAGTTTAAAATGTTAAATTTTATTTATTTAAATTTTAAAAAATCGAGAAATTTTATTATACTAATTATTGTTTTACTTTAACATATTTCTATATGCAAAATTTCGTAACTTTAATACAGTAATTTTTCTTTAAATTAAAATTTTTGCATGAATATGCATTGAAATATAACGACATCGAGTATAGTAAAAATTCCTGGTACATACGTACATTCTACATTTGAAAAGTAAATTTCAAAAATTTATATTCTTTGAAAAAGTTCAAAATGTTTCCGGATAACCATTTTTTTTATTTTTTTTTTTCATTTTTAATCATTAAAGTTTAACGGTATATTCTAAATATATTTGAGTACTTTTTAATGAAATCATTGATAAGTAAATTTTTCAAAACAAGTGTTTGAAGATTAAAAAATGGCATAATGATCCAGCTTTTAATATAAATGCAATTGATAAAGATTAACTTATCAAGGATTATAAGTAATTCTCAGGTATATTCAGAATATATTGTTAAACTATATAAATATAAAACCAATAAATAAATAAATAAATAAATAGTATGCTATCGCCGCCACATGACATTCTTCTATATTGCCCTATGCAAATTCAATATAAAGTATTTAAATTATATTTATTAAAACTATCTTCCATGATGAATGCAGACGTTTCTCATTTTAAAGAAGTATAGCACTAAATATCCAAGGAAAGTAGACTGTAAACTAAACCTAAAAAAAAAAAAATAAAATAAAAAATAAATTATTACAAAATGATGGTTTAACTATCGGTTTTAAGGGTAGTGACGAGATCTTTTGAAAGTTAACCATAATGAAAATCCCCGAATCTTTGTGGGGGTGGGACTTTCCCCAAGGGAAGAAGAGAACGCACTGTAAATACAAGTGTCTCAAATTCAGACACAATTGTGTCTAAAATGGGTGTTCAATTTTAACATGCTATAAAGGAATTTATTTATTTCAGACACTTGAAGTATCTTAAAAGGCACATCGTTTCACAATCGAAGTGTCTGAAATTCCGCCATTTTTGATCCTGCCTACAGGGAATATTTTTCATAAATAAAAAAATAAAAAGATGCTTTATATACTGTTTAGCTGTGAAAAATAGATTTCAGAATCTCCTAGAGCATAAAAAAAGCATTAATAATTTTAAAAAAATATTCCCCGTCGCCCGTGCCGAGAATCGAACTGACAATCAATGGATTCAAAGTCGAGCGTCTTCCCAATCAAGCCATCGGTACTCACAATGTACGCGGCTTGTGTAATGAAATATATTCTAGTATCCGTAAAACAAATCGAAGTTTTATGTCTTTG
>OZ005650.1:237333816-237355816 GCA_963930645.1 Salticus scenicus
CAAAAAAACTGTCCATAAGAAGTAAAGCTTAATACATAATATTATCTTAAATTTCACGTGTAAAGGTTTAGAGTTTTTTTTTTTTTTGTAAACTACGTAATAAATATGAAAAAATAGTAGACTATGGATTTTAAACGATTTTTTTTTTTTTTTTTTTTGAACTGGTTTTTGCAGGAAAACAAACTATGAACATGAAACCAAAAAAATTGCTCTTTTACATTTTGAAGTGTAGGAAAACATAAAATAATTTTTAAAACGCAGAAAAAAAATCAATTATGTACAAATAGTTTAAGATTGTTTAGTTACGAATTCGCTTTCTTAGCTACATGTTACATGCTTTGTTTATGTTAATAATTTTTTGTTTTATTACGCGTGAGAACTTTAAATAAAAATTAACTTTGTTTTTTAATTTTTAACAGAATAAGTTCCGCGTCTAAGTATTTTAAATAAGTTAACTACTTATATTATATAAAATAATATCAAATTTATTTGTTTAAAAAAAATGTTAAAACAGGATATGCATGCTGCTTAAAGTAGATTCCATATGAAAAATATTTTAAGTAATACAAATGTCTGAATTTCTAAGTGTCCGAAATTTGTAATGTCTGAATTTTTAAGTGCCTAAATTGTAAAACGTCTGAAATTTTATGTGTCTAAACTGTAATATGTCTTAATTTCAGACATATCAATCTTATTCAGACACTTATCTCAGCTCATTTATAAAAAAGACACTCACGTGTCTTAATTTAAGACAGCACATGCGTCTGAAATATTGCATGCATAAGTGTTTCAGGCATTTATGTGTCTGAATTGCCATTTCAGACACATTTCTGTCTGAATTTAAGATGCTTCTATTTACAGTGCGCTCTTTTGACAAGAAACACAATCTTTAAATAATTTAAAACGTCATTAGACATTCCAAGAACGTTCCAGTAATACTTGTGGTGTACTCACAGATCATTTTGATATAAATTAATATTTCTTAGCTTTAAAAAAGAGGTATCTTTGGCGTATACTTAATAACAAAATTATGATAAAGATCACATAAAATTTCAGAGGAATAGTTTTATCTTAAATAGAAAAAGATTAAATGATAGATTAAGTATTTAATAACAGAGAGAAGTCCTCTAAAACCACTAAAATAGGTAGTAGCGTTACGCGCGTTTTATTATTTTGCCACACGTAATTAAAAAAAAAAAAAAAAATCACTAATCTTTTAATGCTACTTATAATATTATATTAAAAAATAAATTTCTTGTATTTTCGCGACAAATTAATGAAACTCAAATAAAAATATTTTAAAGCTGCACTAAACATCACACACACACACACAAAACAAAAAATTATTTGGTACACACATTACGCAGAAAAGTTAAACATTTGATTAATACCGTGTATGTAGCTTCACGACTACGCAAAATGTCCATAATACAGCTAGCATGAACTGTAGCAATATTTGAAGATATCGTTGCACTATGAATTTACATAGTATGAATTTAGCAGGGTAGTTTATAAATGTCTGAAAGTGCGAGGTAGTGGAGATCTCTTCTGAATAGCTCGTTGGAAGGCATTTCATATATTCCTAATAATATTCGTGTTTCAGAATTTAAATGACGATCAAAAATATCTAAATTTGGAAGTGTGTCTCCGGAGAAACTCGATAGCCCCTATTTGCATTTGCACTGAGGCATTTTCCTGCCGAAATCATTCGGGTCCATTGGAAGGCATAATCAAGATAAATTAGTGTAGGTTATCGTACAGGTTGCTTTCGTACATCCCATCTGTCAGAATTGGCACTAGACGGAACAGGGGTTCCATATCAACTCCAGACATTCCATACTATAACAGATACTCTTCATTGTAAACTGTTGATAACATGCTGGGTACATAAATTCCTCAGGTGTTCTGCAAATCCAACCGATAAATTTGGATATGAGATCTGCTAAACCTCGCAATATATTTACTGCCATTACCAGTCCAATGAAAATGTTAGATGGTTCACTCAACGTGTAAAGCTTTATGTCCTGCAGTCAAGTACTATACACGAGCTTCCGCTCTAAAAGGCCATATAAATGATTTTCCGCTAAAAATCTAGCACGCTGATTTTTTATTTACGAGCATAGAAATAGGATGCTGGAATAAGTATTGCACTTCTCGTCAGTCTTCGACGATCCTGTTCTTCCAAGACCTTTTCCCAGTTGCACCAATATCGGAGATTTTAAGTTCTGCTCTATATACGTTACGAAAATTACACTTTTAAATGGTTTTACATGAAAATCGAGATTTAAACACTACCGTGGAAATGCTATGTTTTTTCACTCGTGCGACGATTATAACGACCCATTTAAAATTACTGCAATATTGATAATCTGCCGTTGTAGTATTAAAAACCGGTATAACAGTTTTTTAAGACAACTGGTATCTTAAATAGGGGCAACTGACCGTATTGCGTTATACTATTAGTTTGGATATTTTCCTTTTATTCATACGCAACTCACTGCAATTTTTCTGGATTCTCAGTGTATAACACATATAGTACAAACTGTCTGTATGAATGAAAAACAAAGAATCGCATTATACATATAAAATAAAGAAAAAAAGCAATAAACCTGTTTATGCGATTTTGAAATCGATAATTTTATTTATACAAGTTAAAATAAGCAATCAATTTCATAAATTCTTGTTTTTTATTTTTTTTCTTCTTTTCAACTGAGTAATACTAATTTTCCTTATCATAATCCCAATTTTTAACTATTTAACTTAAAATTTTAACTTTATTAAAAATTTAAGCTTTTTTTTTTAAATTTAAATTTCTACTCAGAAAACAACTCAAAGTTATATGAACGATTTTATTTAGTAGAGAAAATGGTTTTAATTCCCAGTGGAAGATACATTAAAATTGTTTTGAATTCTTATTCTTTTTTATTTTATTCTTTTATTTTTTTTTATTACAGTCATTTATCCATTCTGGCATTGATAAGAGCCATAATACAAAGCATTTGCATATGAAAATAGTAAAAACATCCTAAAAGTTGTGTAATAGGGCAAATCAAAACGTCTAGTTTTACATAAAGAAAACTTATGAAAGTGTTATTTATGAAAGCTGTCTACTTTTATTTATTTATTTATTTTTAAACTAATTCTTTATTTCAAGTGTCACGATAAAGAATGCCTATATTATTAAGAAGTTAATAAATAATAGTTAAACATACATCATTGTTGTTTTTGTAGTTATGAAAAAGCGTTTTAAAAGTCTTTTTCATTTAATTTATAATATCAGAGTTAACCAAAATTTTAAACACGCTGCGTAATATATAAAACTTTAAGAGATTTTTTTTAATAAAAGCGTTTTAAAGTTTAACGCGCGCTTTTTTATATTCTTTTAAAACTAACGAGCAATACATCATGGCAAACTTTTCGGTGAAAATGTTTTCTAATAATTTACTTTTACCATTTGTTACCATTTGTTTTACACATTTTTTTATATTTCAAAGACAGTTCAACAGTTTTCTTTCTCTTTTTTTTTTTTTAATTGCTTTTTTTTTTTTTTTTTTTTTTTTTTTGCTAAGCAAAGATGGTTTTATAACAACTAATTTTTCTAAGTTTTTACACCACTGTTGAAAAAAAAAATAATAATAAAATATCGTCATATATATTTTTGACGATTAAATAAACTGAAAACATTGTTTTACCATTTTCCGGTCTGAAATCTCCCTTAAAGAACAGAAAAATTTTCACCTGTATATATCATAATGTCTTTTAATAATTCATTAAAAATTAGATTTTTTTTTTTTTTTTTTTTTTTATAAAATAATTCTAAAACATAAAAAGAATAAGTGATTGTATTTCAATTTAAAAGTTTTTGGTTCTAAAAAAATTATGTTCTGAATAAATTTGGGATGTATGATTATTATTGCAAGATGTATTCAATGAAAATTACATTTATTAATATTTTTTTTTAATAAAAGAAATCTATAAAGTAAAAAGACTAAGTAATGGAACTATTTAAATTTAAATTTTTATAGTTCTAAAAAGAATTATGTTCTGAATTTTGTTAAAATGTGTGTTTGGGATGTATGAATATTATTGCAAGATGTATTAAATTTCTGTTTGGTTTATGCAGATTCTCAAAGGCAGAAAAGTATAAAAAACTAATTTTTGATAAAAAATATATTTTAATAGAAAAATGCATATAAATTACTGTAAAAATATAGAAATATTTTAGAAATAAAATGATTTTAAGGTTAGAAAATATTTTTAATTTTGCTCTGAATGACATTTTTTAAATGTAGATATTTTTTGTGTACAAATATGTTTGTCACATAAACAATTTAAAAAATTAATAATCGAGAAGTGTTTGACAAACTAAAGTTATTGTTTACCAAAAATTACAATTTATAAATATAAATTTATGTCATTGTATAATCAGCTCCACAAATAAATAACTCAGACCTAACACTTCAGATTTTAAAACTGTAAGTTATATTTGGGGAAGTCTAGCATTAGGAAAGAAAAAAAAAATTTAAATTTAAAGTAGTTGTTTATTTTATAATTGTTAAGTGTGGATGAAAAATAATAAAGAATTTTTTATGATTTTTTTTTCCTTTTTTTTCTAGCAGATAAGGTTTTAAATTTTTGTAAATCTATCGATTCGTAATAGCAAATATTTTTAGTATATTTCAACGTTGATTTTTTAATAGGATGCTTTTACAAAAATGGAATAAATATTACAAGAATATAAAGAAACTTACTTTTGAACATAAAAGTTAAAATTAAAATCTTAATCTTAATCTTAATATATATATATATATATATATATATATATATATATATATATATATATATATATACATTTATTTATTTATTTATAAAAATTATTATTATTATTATTATTATTTTTTTTTTAAGAAAGAAAAAAATAATAATTAATCTATTTGTCGATATAGGGCGCTGTGTGTGACCCGATCACACATTTTAATGATAAACTGTACTTATTCTCATGCAAATATTTGTAGGGATATAAATACTAATACTATTCTATGTGTCCGTCGTCACCACAAATTACAGTTTGCAAACGAGTTATAACACTGCGAACGTCTGCTTCAGTCGGTGGTTCTTACCTGAGGGTAAACATGTTCACCAGTAAAGCTTTATCCACCAAGTCAGCATCGCAGTTAAAAATTCATGTATGCACAAATAGGAAGCAAAAAAAAAAAAAAAGAAAGAAGCTGTTCTAATCGCAAAATTGTGCAATTCATAGGACTTTTGTATGCATTTTTTTCTTTCACATCCGTGCGAAAAATTCAACTATTTGTTTAACTGTCGTCGACAAAATAATTAACCATATTTTTTTCTTTATAAAAGAAAAAAAAGAAAAGAATCCCTCTTTATGAGAATGTTTTTCTGCAAACCACGTTCAATTCTACCAATCCCTTTAAAAGTTATGAACTTTGATTATGTCTGCAGTCTTATGGGACACCCTGTATATATATATACATATATTATTCTCAAAGCATACAAAAATGCTTTATAGAGGTTGAGTTTTTCAATATTTTAAAAAATGTGTATTTATTCGAAGCAGTTGTTTTATTCCAGAGAAAAGTGACACTTCTGTACTACTTTGATAAAGAAATGAGAAAAGATAATATAAATCCCAATGGATGCAACAGCTGAGAACATATTTTTAGAGAAATGTCAGCCCATCTTCAATTTTTCATTTCTTTAAATAAATAAGATGAAATAATGTTACATCGTAGCAAAAAAAAAAAAAAGCTTAAAATTCAATTTATAACTGCATTTTTAGAATACGTTATCGTAAATCGAAAAAGTATTTGAAAATGAATGTTGTTTCGTGCAATTAGATTGAATTTTTGACAACAAATATAATAAATCCTGAGCGATTATATAGTTTATGCCATGTATATTTAATATTATTTCATCTTTTTTCAGAATGAAAATTTTTTGGCACACTGACTGTGTATTGTACACATTGATATAAGTCTGCTTTAATGGTTAAAATTAAACAATGTCTTATTACATGATATTAAAATTACGATTGTGAAATAAATAAAAATTAATTACATATCCATTTAATATATAATTATACATATATAAGTATATTCTATGGGAAATATGTTTTAAAGGCTTTTTAATGTGTCCTTTAATTTTATAATGTTTAGTAGTATTATTATCAGAGGTTGAAAAAAAAAAAATGCGTAAAAGTTACCGTTATTAAGATTATTATTATTATTATTATTATTTTAATCTTAGTCCTTTTAAAGTTTTTTTTTTTTTTTTTTTTTAAATATTAGTTAACTGAAAAATAAAATCATGTAACGTATTTGATACATTATTAACCAGTTACGTTTTATCTCGTGTTATTAAAAAGCTAGCCTCTTGTTTAGGCATTCCTCTAAAACATTACATTACTCTTTCAAAATCTTTTGTGCGTTCGTGTTTAATTCATTGATTGTTATGGTGTGTATATTCTTCAGTAGCAATTTCAGCCTCGATTACCGAGGATAAAATTTACGGGATTTAATCACTAATAAGAAACCTCCTTTTTATTAAAAAATGTAATGTTTTAAAAACCAAAAGAATGGCTCTTACAAATAACAGTAGCAAAATATGCGAGCAGCAATGTAATGATACTTTTCGCAGCGATAGATTTAAAGTATTTTTGTAGTATGGCGACAAAATGAAATTTGAATTGCAAAAACAAAAAAACACAACATAGCTCTAAATAAAAAACGTAAAAGCAATGTTACGATGAACTAGATTTTGGGAGTGTGCTCGAAAAATTTATGATTACAATAGGATACATTTGCAACACCAAATCGTTTCAGTTTTTTCCAGTTTACAGTACTTTATAATTCAAGAGAATCTTTCTGTCTTTATATTGATATGGCCAAAGGAAATACTTAAAGATTTAAAAGTATTATTAGTAAAAAATACAGGAGAAAATATGACATTCCAAAAAAAAAAAAAAAAAAAAATTCTTGGACATTGTTTTTCTTTTTAATTTCTTAACCGGATTTCACTATTAAGATATATTTGGCATATACTTAATATGAAAATATAATATTTAGTGACACGAGATTTTTTTAAACATTTTATGGACAGATATATTCGGCCATGGCGATCAGGGGTTAAACTTAAGGTATATTTACTTCAATTATGATGTCTTTTCATATTAATTGGTTTCCGATGGAAATATGAAAATCAACTTTTAATTAAATCCGGTATCTCAAAAAAAAAAAAAAAAAAACTATAATGATTTTCTTTAAATTCGCTACATAAAATCCATTTTGCGTTTATTATTTATTTACTCTAGGAAAATTAATATGAGATTTGATTAAATAAATTTTAGGTCTCAAAATTTGGAAAAAAAAAAACATGTTTATTGAATTTCTTTAATTTCGCTGTAAATTCTTTTTATACGTATTATATAACGAACATGCCATCCAATGTCTATGTTCATATGTTTATTTGCTTAAAAGTTATGCGCAATAGACCAAAACGGGAAGAAAGGTTATTGCTTTAATTTTCTATACCAGTGAATATTTAAGAGGTAATTTTTTTCTGAATGCTATGTAAAATATTTTTTTAAATGGAATTGTTCAGCGTCCAAGAAAATATTTCAGGAGAAAACTCTTTCTTCAATATTAATATCTTTAATAACAGGAAGGTTGTAGTAACTTCTAACCAAAGTTGTATTAGTTAATAATAATATATCAGTAGTATTACTTTTAATTTCAGATGATAATAAGAAATTTTCGAAATTAAAACAAAAATGTTTATTCTTAATGCAATTCAAAATGATTTTCTACTTTCAAACATTCAATAAATAGAAACATGTTGTAATGTTGAAAATCATTGTAAATTATTATAGTTTAAGTTAAGTGTACTTTCGTTTCTTTCCTCTTTTTAAGGAATATCTTTCCTTGGAACATTTGCAGGTACCAGGTAGGAATCCTAATTTAGGCATGGATGTTTTCAGTCGTTTGAAATCATCTTTAAGTTATATATCTCAGTATAATTAGCCTTACTGCGGAAAAAATGTACCGTTCAGTAGCGAAATCAAATCTTTCACTTTTCCTCAGAAAGATGTTTTTTGTGAATGATGCAAAATGTAGTAACAATTTGAAATGAAAATAATATAGTTCAAAATAAATTATAATTACTTATATTTTATGTATGAATGTGCGTATGTATGTATGTATGTATATATATATATATATATATATATATATATATATATATATATATATATATATATGTAGAATTTTTTTAAAAAACAATATAATTTTCAAGTGCACAAATAATTTACAATTTTACACCATATCTAAATAAGTTGTATTTTTATTTTAATTTTTAATTTCAATCAATGAATAAGCTGACTAACTCAAATAACGTGCTTCTTCTGAAGTTAGAAGGATTAGTAAGTTTTGGTTAGAAATAAAAGATTTCTAAAATTTCTAGAAATAAAAGATTTCTAAAGATTTCTTTAAGCCATGAAACAAATAAGGTGATACTAGATGATGATCATTTTCAAAATTTTCTTACATATTGATGTCCTAAAAAAAGACAAATTTAAGTGTAAGTTAATATTAAAAGTTTCATTACAAATATATATATATATATATGTACACACATACACACACACACACACACAGAGAGAGAGAGAGAGAAAGATGCGCGCTAATATCTAAAATATGGTTCTAAGTAAAAACGCCCATTGCTTCCTAATTTTAAGAAATTAATCATTATTTTCATTTTCATTTTTTTATGTATTGTTATATAATTTGAAAATAATCCATACCACCGAAAAATGGTTGGAAAGTGTATGGATAAATATAAGCTCTTTCCTTGGAAATTCAAACTTCAGACGCACAAAAAAAAAAAAAAGTATATATGACTTGTAACAGCTATCCTCTTCATTATTTAAACACATGCACTAATTTTGAAATATTGTAATGTTATGATTGTCTGATAATAGTATTAACAAAAACAAAAAAAAAAACTTTCATTTTTGGATATTAAATGAAAATTTATTATTCAAGACATTTTTATGATTTCTGAGCATAATATTATTCGACAATAAAAATAATTTAATATACACTTTTTATTGTGATTATAAGTAAAATAGCATGAAATTAATAACTTTAACTTGTAGCATAATTGCTAACATTTTAATTTATTCCGGAGTATTTGTAGTCCCGCCTCTATTACGCACTACTTTGTCTTTAGAGCATTTTTCTCCAATATATAATTAGGACAAAATAAGAAAAAATCTGGAGTGACTCCACTCGACTTTCCGAACATTGAGTAACTAACAGTTTTGTAGATAAAATAAAGAAAGAGGAATTGCTAAACAAACAAAAGAGAGAAAACCATAATAGAGTGTTTTTTTCTCCATATATCACACGAGGTTTTATTTAACGCTACTGAGCTTTGAGCCCTTAGATCATAATGATAAAGAATTTTTCGTTTTGTCCCTGTAAAAATCTATAGATGCTAGATTCACCAAAATGCTTATAGTTAGTGCAACAGTGATTTATAATATTCATACAAATTTTCAGCTCAATTGAATAAGGCGTTTAGATGCTATCGCACTTTTAAAAATTTGGTCTCATAGGCCATAATGATAAAGAATTTTTCTTTGTGTCCCTGTAAAAAAACTGTAGTGCTAGATTCACCAAAATCTATACAGTTGGTGCAAATGCGACCTATAACATGTGTACAATTTTTTTGCTCAGATTAATAAGGCGTTTAGACGCTATCACACTTTTAAAAATTTGGCCCCATTGGCCTTAATGATAAAGAATTTTTCTTTGTGTCCCTGTAAAAAAACTATAAGTGCTAGATTCTCCAAAATCTATACAGATTGAGTATCTGTGACCTATAATATGGGTATAAAATTTTTGCTCAATTGAATAAGGCGTTTAGATGCTATCGCACTTTTAAGATTTTGGTCCCATAGGCCATAATGATAAAGAATTTTTCTTTGTGTCCCTGTAAAAAAACTATAAATGCTAGATTCACCAAAATCTATAGGGTTCGTACTATGGTGACTTACAATATACGTACCAACTTTCAGGTTAATCGAACAAAGCCTTTAGACGCTAGCGTGTTCACAAACATACACACATACACACATACACACATACACACACACATACATACATCATCGTAAAAATAGTGAAAACGGACTCAGGGGACCTCAAAACGTATAGAAACATCAAAATCTCGAATTCGGATTTTTGACATGATTACAATACTTTCCTCACTATAGTGTTCGGAAAGTAAAAATCACTCTAAAAAAAAAAAAAAATGATATGGAAAAAAGGCGGGACTATAAATGCTCCGGATTAAATTCAAATGTTGGCAACTCTGCTTGTAGTAAATGTTACGTTTGTCATCATAGAATACTCCTATAGAAAATTAAAAAAGTGGTTATTAATTTTTTTTTAATTAATTCAAAATAATCATTTTCACTGAATTTCATTCTTATAAGAACCTAGACAATTTGCTATTTAATAGTTACATTCTCTGAAATATTGAAAATCTCTAATGTTTTAAATACTTAAATCAGAAATTTTCACTAAAAAAAAAAAAAAAAAAAAAAAAAAAAAAAAAAAAAATGTAGATGATGGTAATGTTATGTCCTGGTAGAATTCTTTCTTAAGGCTTTAGAAAACTGGTTTCACTTTCAATGTACTGTATTGATAGTGAAATAAAAATGGAAAATAACTTGAATCCCAACGGATACAACACCAAGAAAACTTTTTCTAGAAAGAATTAGACACAGTTTTTATTATTTCTATCTGAATAAATGGATGAAATAATATTATAAGAATATTTTAAGGATTCTTTTGTAAAAATTTAGTTCTTAGAAGATTTGTTTAGAAAATGTTATCACAGTTAGTAAAAAAAAAAAATAATAATTTTCCAAAAGATATAATTCACAGTTTTCATAGTTTCGATATTTTGCAGCACTTTTATCAAATTGGTATTGGAAGATCTGTGTAGCTACCCATGTAAAGTGGACTTATTTATTCATTTATTTTGTATATGTGTATGTGCGTTTATTAAAAATATTCTTCTTCGTAGATATTACGGCATATATATTTAAAACCCTTTCAGGGGCGGTGGTATATATTTCATACCACCTAATTTTAATTCCCAATTTCGAAAATTCACATTGGAAATTTTGAGTAAATTTTTACTTTTTTGACTTAGCCGAAAAAATTTATTTATTTCTTATCATCTAACTCTGTTCTCAAATTCTGGTGGCACTGATATTAAATGAACGTTATTACATTGTCCCTGAAAATGTTAAGAAGTAATATGAATTGTATGAAATTAATTAAATTTCTACTCTCTTTATTTTTATGTAATACATCAGAGATGTCAAATTACAATCTATTCCGGAGCACTTTTTTCTGCGAATTTATTTCACACCATCTTAGTTATGAAAAAATTTTCTCCAATGTATAACAATGAAAAAATAAGAAAACGACAATACACACACACACACACAAAAAAAAAAAAATGGTGTGAAATATAGGCGGGGATAACAATTTTTGGGAATAAATTATTACATTTGGCTACTCTGAGTACATGATGAAAGTTCCTATTATTTTTAATGGAAGGCAATATCTAAGGATGTCGAATTGACAACTAATTCTAAAAATTATATTACATATATAATAATTATATTCGATTAGATAATTAACAAATACATTACGTAAATTTTTAACAAACAATGTTCACTTTAAAACACAGGATTTTAAAATACTTTTAACTAAATTCATGGTAGATTATTATTACTAAAAGCGATACTTTTCGAATAAGCTTTATAATTTCTCAATAAAATTTAGATTAGTGCATACGCCAAAAATAAAATATTTATTATTCTGTGCTGAGCAAATATTTTTTTCAATTTATACTCCTAAAAAACGAATGTGAAAATTTAATTAAGAAAAATAAAATAAATATTTTTGTAAGTTCTTATTTTCTTTAAACTGGTAAGATAAAAGCTTAAATTAGTAAAATAACTCTTTAATTCCCAAGGGCCTAAATTCGAAATCATGTATAACTATAAAAGTATAAGACAAAGAATTATATTTGAATATTTTTGGAGTGAATCTGTTAAAAGGTTTGAAACGAGACTAAATACTTTTTTTTTTTTTTCAAATGAGTTCTTTTCAGAATAGTTTTACAAACTACGGAAAAGTTATCTGACATTGCAAAACAGTAATAATTTTATCGCAATTTACACTATGATCTTTATGAATTGAATTATTTATTTATTTATTTTGAAATTATGGTATTTTTGTTTGCTTCTTTATGTACAATAAGGCGAAATCGTTAGATTAAAAAAAAAAAAAAAGTTTCGGTTACAGGTTTTTTTAATGCATTTACACGTTTTTAAATGTCTGAAACACTATATGACGTTTTGGAAACTATCTTTAGGGCTGTGTCTCGATGTTTCTCCATATGGATTAACTTTAAAGAATTATTTTAAGGCTTCATTACCACTAAAAAAGGAAAATTTTAAGAAATTTTGCACCCTATTTATTTGGACCGTAATATACATTGATGCTCTTTCGAGTTAATCATATATTATATTAACGAAAAAGTGGCGCTTCAATTCCAAAATTTCCTCTGTTTATGATAAGGCTACATCTTTTCAGTTTATAACCTCACAGTGAACTAAACGTAATCTTATTATGCCCAAACATATATCATGATAAAATCTCACCGGTTAGAAATGTACTTGATTCTTGGTTTGCAAGTAAGTTTACAAAATACATTAGATGCTTATCAAAATTTTACAAGTGATTTATAGTTAAAGAAATTTATAGGAAGATTTCCCTTTCGTCAATAAGTACCCTCTCATTTAGAAAAGTATGGAATCAAAATTTCGGCTGCTTTGTGATACCCCACCTCTTTTTTTTTTTTTTTTTTTTATGTTTGTAATACGCAAGTATATATAGATCGAAAAAATATGCCAAGGAAAATCAGTCAGTGAAAAATATTTGCTCTCAAAGGTGCGGAAAAAATGAATATGATGAAAAAATATAAATGCACACACACACACACATATATATATATATATATATATATATATATATTTACAAGTTTGAAGCCCATATATAGAAAAATAAAACTAATACTTTTGCGAACGATTCGAAAATATCATTAAGAAATACTCCAAATGTCCATTACTACTAACCAGAAAAACGTATATTTGTCATCATTTGTGTATCAAAAGTCAGCAACAATTGTATGTTTTTGGCCATAGAAATGAAAATTTGAGAATTTATTATTTTTTACACATTTTTCTCAAGGAATTTAAAAGCAGACGATTCAAAATCAGTTGTGATAAAATATTGCAATACATCCAAATCAAAAGTCGTAATATTAAGCAAATTAATAAATACCTCTAAACGGATAACCAAAAGATTAACAATAAGAATTACGAAATCTTTTACATTAATTTGGATGGAAATAACTTGAGTTAATAAGTTATTTCGTTACATCTGAATCCTTGTTGGGAAAAATAATTAAATAAAATCTATTTCTTTTGCATCTAGGTATATATTTAGTTAAAAAAAATATATATATATTGAGTAAAATTTCGACTTTCCACTTTCAGTAGTACAGCATTCCAGTGAGAGTGAAAAAGCAAAATGTGTGGAAAATGTTTTATTTTTTTTTTCTTTTCTCAAATTCATTAGGTAGGAAATACAGTGTTATTTATGTGAAAATCTCAATTTTTGTTTGTAAAAATCATTTCTACAAACTGTTAGAAATGTGCATAATGTGTGTTTTATTATAACTCAAGTCATCTTTCTGTTGCAAGTTTTAGAATATAAAACTCTAACACATGCATAACATGTGCAAGTTATTGAATTACTTTCGAATATGTTCAATGAAAGAATATATGTCATAAACTCTCACAATATACTTTCCCCTAAATAATCATTCTTGCACATAAAACTCCGCCTATGTGTGCAAGATATATTTTTTTATATATTATATTAAAAAAAAAAATCACGAAATCTGTCGAAACCTAAGCTAAAGTTCCCGCTGCGTTCGTTAATGGTTTTTCTGCTCGCAACATGAAGAGCCCGTGTCTAGACTGTTTGTGGCACCAATTACCCGTATTTTACTACCTCCCTTCTCTCCCAGGTCACTTAGAAGTTTCACGAAATACTACCAAAGTGCATATTGCGTACACTTAATTGTCACCTGCAGACCGAAATTCGCCATTCTAAGGTAATTTGAAGAGAAGATTTAAGATTGAAAACGTGTTTTTTGCCCCGACAGTCCTAAACAGGTGTGTGTGTGTGTGTGGGGGGGGGGGGGGGGTAATTTCTCAAAATGCTTTCAAATGCGTGTTGAGTCGCAAAATCCTTTTATAGTGTGTATTGTTTGCACATAACCAACCGACGCATTAAAAAGTCGTCTTCCTGAGATAATTTGGAGTACAGTTATGTTTGAAACCGTGTTTTTGTCCCCCTCCCTTCCTTGAAAGGTGGGAAGGGGGAAGTGATTTCGCAAACTTCTTTGTGCTACGTATTAAATAACCGACCCACGCATCAAAAATCTATTTTCAAAAGCAGTGTTTGGAGCAGATTTAGGCTTAAAAACGGGTTTTCTGCCCCGGAAAGTAATTTCGCGAAATTTCTTTGAAGTATGTGTATTAGGTATGCATAACCAATCAACACATTAAAAAATCATTTTATTGAGACCATTTGGAGCATAGTTACTTTTTTATAACGTCCCCCCCCCCCTCCTTAAATTGGGAGAATGAGGTAAAAATTTGGAAAATCCCTTTATAGTGCGTGTTGGGTAAGCATAACCAACCCACAAATAAAAATTAATCTTACTGAGATAATTTCGAGCAATGTTGCGCTTGAAAACGTGTTTATTGCCCCCCTCCCACCGCAAGGAGGGAAATGGGGGGGGCGAATTTCGTAAAATCCTTTTGCAATATGTGTTATACATATATATATATATAAACAATTTACTCACCATAAAATTCGTGACCGTAGCCCTCATAGATTACCCATAAAATTTTACTTTCCTATGAAGTTTTAAAAGTAATTTTTTTTCAGTTATTGGAAATAAAGTTAATGTAATTTTTACTGATATTTTCGCTGCTGAAATATACTTTACCCCTTAATTTCAAACATTGCGTGGATTTTCATAAAGCTGTTTGAGCAGTTTTATCCTTCAAGTATTACGCATAAAGCAAAACCAGAAAACTCCTCACCAATTTTACACCAGAGTGTCGAGGTGTAACGCAGTTTCACTTATAAAAGCAAGATAGGGACTTTAGGATGTCCTCTGGATATTGTCAAACGTTGTTCTTATCGGCTGCAAAAAATTATTTTTATGATCTCAACCTTATTGTTGTGGACCCGATTTATTTTCTTCCGCCAGTTATTCATAGTCGAAAGTTGAATATGAAAATAAGCAGAACTAGCAATGACGAAAGAAATTATTCCAACTTGTCAAATATGTTTTTTAACTGACAATTGGAACATAAAGAAGCATAGTTAAACAGATATTTTAGTTATTCTATCTTTCGTATCACAGAAGTATAGAAAATGAGCTTCTCTTACATTTTTAACTTCATTATGGGTTGATTTATTTTCCTATAAGACATCAATGTTCTGTCGCAATCCACGTTTAGTCGGGAGCAATTTCACCATGTTTTTCTTTCTTTTTCCAAAGGTGGTGACTCTGATTCTCAACCACAATGTGCACGTTAATATTTACATTTTGGAATCCTGTAGAATTTAAAAAAAAAACAATTAATTTAATTTAAAAAACTTTCTACTTTTTACGATCAAACTTGTCATTGAGCAACAGAATTTAACAATCTAAAAAAGCCAAACAAACCAATAATACATAAAAATCTACATCTTACTTAGTTTTTAAATGTATGTTTGTGCAATAAATCAGAACTTCCAGAGATCATTATAACTTCAGTAGTAATTTATACAAATTTATCTTTTTACAATGTCATTAACTGTTTGTATTCTCTCCTAAGAAATATTTTTTGATCTGAGGGAAATGGGGTTCTCTTTTATCTCTTACTGGGGTGCAAAATGCTTAACCCTTGGCGGCGCACTGTCCTCGCTGCGAGGACGCAATTATTAAGTTACAACTGCAAAACTTATCCAAGAATTTTTTTTTTTTTTTTTTACCAAAATTTTCCTTTTATAACATAACAAAAAAGGTCGTCAATTTCTTTTATTTTAATTTTGTTCGTGAATTCCGGTCGCAGTGTAATTTAAATGATCCCAATTACCTTGCGCCGCAAAGGGTTAAGCCTGCGATGCTGTTTGCATATCTTGATACACTCATGATCATCGTTCCCATCTTAAACAATAACAGCTGATTTATAATGTTTCTTGATATATCTGAGATATATTTCACATACATCTCAATATGTTAGACATTTTTCCATACATTATTTAGCTGCATATATCAAGTAACCACCATCAACGATGTATTTTCTTACATTGTACATAAGGTTGTCTACTTCAAAGCAAACACTTTTCATACTATGTCAATATAATATGCTTATGAGTCCCTGTACCAGTAACACTACCAGTAAAACCCTCTACAAAATATTGTGTGATTTTGTAGTTAATGAAAGACAAATCTTAATATTTCTGTATCATTAGCGGATACAAAATAAATGGATTGTTATTTTAAGTTCTCTTTTTCGAATTTTAAGGAATTAATTAACTCTTTAAACATTGTTACTTGTTTTTAATTTGTTGTCTTTGAACTCCTCATTATACAGCAGCTTCATCCGTTGCGCATCAACATCTATCGCCAAATTCTAATTCGTAGTTTTATCATCAATTGTCCCACTTATGAGGGACAATTGATTGAGGACAGCATTATTTCCATTTACAAATAGATTATTGAACTTCTGCCTAATGAATAGTTTTTTTATTTTACGTTCTTCTCTATGAATTCCCGAAATATCAATGTGCTGTTCCGACATAAAGAAATGAGTTTCGCCCAAGCCTTTAATTGTATAGACTATCTGTGTGAAACAAAAATTTGCAAGAACTTAACGCACATTATCTGTAAAATTGTCACTTATTGCACATATTACTTTATTATTCTCATTTCAAATTACTGGTTGTTGGTTTGCACCACTGTGAAGTCATTTTCATCCATTTTAAGACATGTAAGTGAATTAAAGTGTGAGATATCATTATATTTGACTAATACTTATTTCTATGATGTTGCTGCTGATGGAAAATTAGGATGATTTAATTGAATATATGCATTTTTCTTTTGTTGATATTAAATGATATTTTGAAATGTCGGAAAATAGTTTTACAACTAAAACTGAAAAAAAAAAAAAATTAAAATAAATAAATTAAAAAAAAATAAATAAAAAAAAAAATGCAATTTTACAAGATCAGTTTTAAGTTACTATATTTTAATGTGATAAAAAATGATAGTTCTTTAACTTTTTTTGTTGATTATTTTTAATTTATTGATTTTTTCGAAAATATTTTTATTATATTATTATTCATTTTGTCAAAATTTATTTATTTTGACGAAATATTTATTTTAATATTTATAATATATGTATTTATTTTGATTTAAATATTTCTTATAATTTAAATATTACTTAGAAATATAAAGAATATATTATTAAAAAAATTTTAACATGTTAAATTTTAAAAATAAAATTCATTTTACCAACATAAATGTATCATAAGCAATTTTGCTATTTTCTTTTTTTTTCAAGGATCCATAAAACTTTCCAACACCTTACTTTATAGAAAATGTTTATATTTCTGTGCACCGCTTTATCATTGATCCCGAAATAACTTGTCAAAATATTTACTCAAAACTTGTGAAAAATCGATTTTTCTTTACAAAGACCATTTTGCAAAGGACTGAAATAAGTATTTCTTAAAGATTTTCTTAGTTCTTTATGACAAACTGTTTTACTTGAAACGAAAATTAGTAGTAGTTAATAAAGTCAAACGTACGTTTCAAATTTATAATTGCTTTTATATAGAGAAATAATAATTTTACAGCTTATTTATTGAAAATTACAAATATATATTTATTTATTTTTGTGTAAAATATTTTAATGTTTTTTTTTTTTTTTAACTAATTTCATTTTCACTTTTAAAAACATATCTTTCGCAAATTTAACCGTTAAATACCTGATTATTTTTTTTAATCAATTTGAAAATGTTTTATTCTTGATTAAAGAAATCAAGGGTAAATATTTTTAAAAAACATACTTTATTTTAACTATGGTTTACTGCTAAAAAGCAATTTGTTCCAATTGGCAAATATGAGGAATTAGAGCTTCAGTTTTATTCTAATAATATCTTAGAAGACATAATTGGGTATGTTGCCGAAAGGCGACACTCGTTATTTAAGGGTTAAATGTAATTCCATGATATTTTCATAGTATTTCTGATGCCATCATTATTTTTAAACAATATTTTCTCATTAGGGTTATGGACATCAAGCAATAATTTTATAAATGATCTGTCAAAATGATGGAAAATTTTTTTTAACCCTTTCAGGACCATAAGATTTCCAAGACTAAATATGCCAATACAACACAATATTTTAGCTATTGTGGGTGTAAAGTAAGAGAATATCACCAGAAAAACGTAGCAGGGTGTATAGGTTTCCTATAATTTCATGGGAAATATTTTCCCTATGGACCATAAAAGTAAATAAACGAAGAGTTAGGTTTATTATATCGGTATTTTATTTATTGCTTTGTAATACAAATTTATTGCTTTGTAATATAAAAATTATCAGAAAAGTATAATAAATAGCTAGTTATGGTATTCTACGAAACAATTTCGTTTACTTGTGAAGCACAAGTGGGCATTGCACATAACACATTTATTATGTGTCTTTTTTTCTATACGTTTTTTTTTTATTCGTTCAGAAACACATTTGCTGCCTTGGACATACGTTTTATTTTGACATTCAGTAAAAAAAATATCGATTCAATAATAATTGAACAATCGATAACAATTTTTGTAGAAGGGAAAAATATTTCCCTTGGGCGTGAAAGGGTTAAACTTTTGCAAATGACTGTAAAATAATATTATAGTTTAACTGAAGAGTAAATAAAAATAAAAATAATAAATAAATAAATAAATAAATGACGTAGCATTACGAAATCTGTAATAAGTAGAAAATCCACATTAAAGAAATCTGTCAAGAAATTTGTATTGTATGCATAGCTGCCAACTTATACTTTTTTTTTAAACTGAAAAATTTTAATAGGATTTTTTTTTTCCGTATAAATTTTGAATCAATTTTCTACCATTAAATATGTTGAAAAGTTTTAGAAGTTGAGTTATAAAACGTACAAGGTAACAGCCATGAAAATCGACTGGGCAACTTTTAATGCCCCATACGCTGAAGATAATTTATTTAATAGTTGAATGTTTTTAACTGAATCACACAGCTGATAGGTGGTTGGTTTGGTTTAACGTCGCACTACTGTTGCGCAATGAGCATTTGGGTACGATCTGGGACACATCATTAAACTTTTGATCCTTCAAGTAGGGGATGGCTCCCCCCACTCCCTTGACCCCTAGAGGTATAACTTTCATAGGAACATGGAGGACATTGTGACCATGGCAGATTTTACGTACCCTAGCCACCATTTGTATGGCAGTCTTTGGCCGGCTTGAGCATCGAACCCGCAATCGTCCAATTACGAACTCGGTGCTTTACCGACTGGGCTACCGTGAATCCACTGCAGCTAGAAGCAGTTTTTAATCTTGTCAGTGGACCCGTCGACAAATGAGATGTGTGCAAAGAGGAATGTTTCGTAGAAAACTTCCACTAAAACCCTTCCACAAAAATGTTCTGTCATTAACAATACAGAGAAAGATTTCTATTTTAGACAAATCGAATTAGATTCGGACTAAGATCATAAAAAATAAAAATTGTACACCGCGTCATGCCTATTTTAATTTTTCTCTAATATACAATATGTAAACGCTTCAGTTTAACTAAAAATTTTGAAAAATGAAGGATGCTTGCGAATATGACCATTCTTGGCTGATTTTTACACTTAATTAACCACAGCTAGACTGAAGATATAATAATAGTGGTAGCAAAAGCCATTCGTTTGGAGTAATATAAAAACATTGCTGACCGGTTTCGACTAAACTTGCTTAATTTAAAAAAATAACCCCGTTTTTAGATTTTTTTTAAATGCATTAATTAAAAAAAAAATAATAAAAAAATAAAGAAGAAGAAGAAGAAGAAATAGTAAAGAAGTAGAAATAGAAAATACTTATTCGTGATTAAGCTTTTTATTGCTGTTAGTGTAAATGTTTATCAGTTACAATTACCGCATCGATTGCTAGCGATAAAAGATATGTGATTTAAACACGGACACGTATTTTTTTCTTAAATAATGTAATGTATTTGAGATATGCCAAAAAAAGCAGATTTCTCAAAAAATTGGGAATTATGTGGGCATCAGTGTGTTAATATATGAAATTTCCAGGGAACTCGGTGGAAGTGCGCCTTTTTCCTTGGGAGTTCAGTCCTGAAACATGTGTTGAACAATGACAGTAGGAGAAATCTCACAGCAGAGCACTTATATCTTGTTTAGCTATAATCAAATCAGCCGCTATCTCGGAGGTGTCGGACGTGCCTGTAATCCATAAAAAATGCCAAAAGCTTTAAGGATGTTATTCCAAATCGTTTACCCACATGCAGGTGTCAACAGATAGGGAAATTCTTCTTTTGAAATGGTGGAGATAATGATTGTTTTTATCAGATTTTGAATTAGACCAAACTGAAAGTTCTAATACTGTAGGAACTGAAATAAACTGGAATGGGTAAAATATTTCCTATTTCCGATGCGTAATAATTTACCTTTTTAGGAAATTTTGGTATATCTATTGACTAATAACGTACAATGTATCAATTACTGTTACATTGCAATAACTGTAATTCGTTTTAATGTTATTGTTATGGTTTTGATTATGTAACTGTTCTAACATTTGAAAAGTTTTCAATATATATATGTATATTTTTTAATATAAAACGTAAAATATATTACCATGTTTTAGAGGGCTAAAATTTGTTTAATTATATTTCTCTGGTTTGTTATGTTTAGAACTATGTAAATATAATACAATCTATATAACACAACTTCATTTTCTCATTATTTTAAAGTAGAGACTTAATTACGATAATTTTAACAGGATTTTCAATTTAAGTTAAATTTTTCTCATAATTGTTTTTTTAATTTTTAAGTTAACTGTTACTGTATTGGCAAATATAAGCAATCTCAAAATAAAAAGAAAGAAAGAAAAGTCATGTGGCATTGATTATAAATACTTTCCAACTGCAAATGCTTGTTATATCGTATAGCATTCAATTTTCTTTGCCAACGTTTTTACACAACGGCCAGACAGAATGAATGAAAGGCATACAGATAAACTATTTTAATCCATAATCACCCTTAAACATTGTTGGAAAGTGCTAAAGATGCTTAACACACACACACACAAAAAAAAAAAAAAAAAAAAAAAAAAAATGCAGCTCATAAATTCTAATTGCAGCCCTAAATATATCTGATTATTTTAGAGTTGCCCTATAAATCTGAAGTTTGAAAATATCATATTTTATACAAAGCATTATTTTAGCATAATAACAAAAAAATTCACTTTCTTTATGATTTATGCAGAAGAAAGTTATTTAAATGTTATTTTTAAAAAAATGTCTGTTCTAAATCAGAGTGCATTGCTTTTTTTTTTTTTTTTTTTTTTGAGGGGGGGGGGGAGGGAAGTACACACACCCGTTGTACAAAACTTATTAATGTCATTTTAAATAGGGAATATTCCACAATAAACTTGAGTAGCATATATCATTTTAAAAATTTTTGAAAATAATTACGGACGCTGAAGGAGAGGAGACGCACAGACACAACGGGGGT
>OZ005650.1:237356016-237380016 GCA_963930645.1 Salticus scenicus
ACAATCGGACAGACAGATACAAAAACTGAAATCATATTCGCACTTAAAAATTGTTACAAGGTGATGAAAACATTTAATGTAAACGAAAATACAATTCCAGATAATTTCCAATAATATGCATTAATAAAACTGAATATTTTTGTGTGGCCCTTTAAATCTTAATGCTAGTCATGCTATATTAAATAAAAAGCATTATTTTTCGTATAAAAAATATATTTCAATTTCATTAAAATTGTGCAAAGTAAAGTTATTGAAATTTGGTTTAGAGAGATACTTCGCGTAGAGCGCAATGCTTTGGAATACTTTCGTGTGTCCCTGTACACAAACCAGTGGTGGTATTTACTCCAATTTTTATAGAAAACATTCGATTGTGCACTTAAATAATATATTTAAATTTCATTAAGATTTATGTAAATTAAAAGTAATAAACTATGGTTTATATATATACCACTCATAGAACACTATGCTTTGGAATATTTTCGGGTGACTCTGCACACAAGCCTGTAAAGATGTTCCCTCCATTTTCAATAGGAAACACCCGATAGTGAATTTGAATAACATACATCAGTTTCAAGAAATTCTATGAATATTTACGTGGGTTAGAGCGCTGACAGACGGACAGGCAGACGAAACGAATTTATTAACACTTTTCAACCTTTTTGGAAAGAGTTAAAAATGATAAATTGTGTCACTGATTATTGGAAAATTTCGAAAATAATCAATAATTTCCAAGATTGTGTATGTATATGAATAATTTAATAACGTAGAAAATTAAAATAATGTAAACAAAATAACTGCATTAGAAAATATTGTTCATACAATAATATAACATTTTTAGAATTGCACATCTTATTATTTTACATAGAATAGTTATATAAGATTCTGTAGCTTTAAAATGTAAAAACTGAAATTTGAAAGACGGTAAAAAAAAAAAAAAAAGGTATTTTTTGCCAAATTTATATTTATAAAATAGTTAAATAACATTGATTGCGTAATTTAATAAAAAATACACTTGCGAATATCTTGAAGTTTTTAAAAATAAAATAAAATAAATAAATAAATCATTACAAATTTTTCATTTAACTTATATGTTGAAAGTTAAAAACCCGTTTATTCCAATATATGTACTTTAACAGTGTATTTGATTTTACGCTTAAAATATTTTAAGAAATATATTCAAAATAATGTATATATATATATATATATACACACATATATATATATATATATATATATATATATATATATATATTCTTTTTTCAAATGTCGAGATATCTGAAAGTTTACATAACGAATATATGCAAATTTCTTCTGATTTAATCAGATAAATAAAAATGGAATAATGTATTTTAGGAAATGTTTACATTTTAGCATTTTTTTCAGTTAGATAAATTAAAAAGAAGAAAATAAACAGTGTTGTAGCAAACATGGTTTAATCTAGAAATAATTTAAAAAATTAAATACTAATAAAGAAATATTTAGAAAAAAATTAGTAAAATCTGCGACATTGACGAATAACTTCTTTTTTATGTTTAATATATTATTAAATTTTCATAATAAACATTATAAATAAATAAATAAATGATAATAATAATAATAAAACATTCATTAACTTTTGAAAAAATAAAAATCAGTGTAAATATTCATACTTTTTTATGATACATGAGTTAAATTTATTTATTTATTGTGTTTTCTGGGCAAATAACTCGCAATATTAATCACGATGAAACGAAACTAATGATGTCAAATATATTGAATCAATTAGTAAAATCTCTAGTTGTGGGGATGTTTAAGAAAACATTTACAATATTTTAATGTAACATGTTTTATTTTAATATTTTTAGTTACATATAAAATAATTTTACGATTAAGATTAAATGTATACAGCATGCGCAAGTAAATAGTTGAAGCATAATACTAAAATGTATGAAAGTTTTGGGCCTTTCGCAATAGTTTCTTTTGCCGTCGTGCTATTGTGTGAAAGTCAACCGCTCCCTTCGGCAGATCAACAGTCTTGACTTAGTCTGTTTATCCCTAAATGAGTAGGACCACAAAGGGGCGCTTCCATTAAAGCATTAGCCCTATTACATAGTTCATAAACGTAACTAGGGAACATGGATTAGTCAAATGTTTCAAGAAACCTTTATTGGTTAAATATATATATACATATATATATATATATATATATATATATATATATGTATGTATATATAATTAATTAAGTTTAACTGAAAAGTATAATCTTGAAAATATCTTTTTATTAGCAGCTAAAAAATGTTCATAATTCCTAAAATAAGAGTCGTGATAGAAAAAATAATAATATACTATATCATTCAATTCTTTTAGCAATCATAAATATAACTTACAGAGCAATAATGTTAGCTACTTTTTCTCATATTAAATTCACTGAGAATCAGTTACTATAACTTCATATTTACCAGCTAAAAATTATTTTTAATAAACACATACAAGCAGAAATTTTTCTAAACAAAATGCTGTATTTAAATAAATAAATAAATAAATAAATATATGAAACATACTTCTTAAGTTATTTTAAGCTTTTTGTTATATTTATTTTTAAAAATTTCATGGCCCTTATAGTTTTTTAACGAAAGTTAAAGATTACGATACACTGAAGTAGTCTTGAAGAATTAAGAATATGTTGTATAAACGTTATTCCATCTCCCATGTTAACTCGCTGCTTTGCGCATAAACGTCGTTTAAATGCGAATGGAACATTCGTATATTTACGCATATAAATTGAAAATTATTTTGTCGCTTCAAATAATGTTTACACTTTTTAAAAACTATTTCGAATTTCTCTCTGAAATAAATCGAAACGAAAAATATATCTGTCTGACATAGCAGTCTGGAATAAAATTTAAATATTGTCAGCATTATTATAATCGCATTCTATGTATTTGATTTTTGTTGTAAAATAAACTCAAGGAACATAAAGTTAAGGAACATGGAATTAAAGTAACAAGAACTCTTAATTTAAGAACAGAATTAGTCTTATTTTATCGTAAGAAATGACGATAGAATCACTATTTTAATATTTGTATATGTTAAATAAGTGACATAATTGATGAAAAAGAAGTAAAGAATAAGTCTTGCATTTGACCGAGTGTAACGTAAAGATTATATAACATACAGCCCGGCAAAAACTTTTAAGGGCAAGCAAAAATCTTAATTTATTTCACATCCGCTGATATGAATTTGATGCAAATTTAAATATAATACAAGAAAAGACAATTTTAATTATATCTATAAAAAATTTGCAAAAAATTAAATTATTTCTTATTTTAAAATTTATTTTATTGTTTTATATATGTAAAAAGCTGGAAAAATATTAAGGTCACATAAGGTATTATTTAGAAAACAGCTAATAATCTAAAAACTTCTAATCTAAAATCTTCAGTTAATTTAATCATTTTTGAGGCTATAAAATTCAAAAGAAAATCCTTAAGCACCCCAAATCACGGATCCACCCTTAAACTGACGCCTTGAGAAACAACTTGGTTCTCGCCGTAGATCATGCCAGTAATACCTAAATACATCCGGTCCATCGAGATTATTATTATTATTTTTTTTTTCGTCAGAAAAAACAACGTTTTCCCATTTATCACCAAAAGCAACATGCTTCTTTGCAAAATCTGGACGCGCCATTTCATAAATCTTACTTTGAGATTGTTGATGCTTCATTTCACTAAACCTTACGTTTGGGCGTTTTGATAACATACTGCACACAGTTCGGCCGGTACAAGAAAGCTTTAAATCCCATACAATTTGTTAAGATTTTTTTTTTTTTTTGGTTGGGGGGAGGGGGATTGCTTAAATAACAATAGCTCTCACTTGTCGAGGAGTCAATGCTGATAGCTCTCCTGTACCTTTCCATTCAGCGTAATCATCGCTCGCTATTTTTTAAAAAGTTATTCCCTACAGTCTTAGGTCTTCTTTATTCTTTTACCTATTTCTCGAGAAGTTAAGCCAAATCGTTTAAAACTAAGGATCTTATCTATTTCAATCATTGTTAATTTCTTACGTCTTCCCATTTTGAAAAACTGCAATTTCTCTCTGACATGAATGGTATTCTTTAAAGAAGACAATAAAGTAAACAGATAAAAAATATAAATGAAAGGAGAAAAGCATCAAAATTGAGTTTGGTCCTATTATTTTTTTTCCCCAGTTGTCCATCTTTTAAAGAAACTATTTTTTTAAGTAAAAAGTAACTGAATTTTTCGTTATATTTTTGGTTGTTCAAATTAAGCTGTTATTTTCTGCATTCTGTTTAAATGTGCATTGAATTCGAATGAGTAAATGTGAAAATAATGATGTTGGAGTCTTAGCTCAACTCACCTCTTATCCTGAGATTATCCTATCAATATTTCCTGAGATTTCAAAGCAAAAATTTTCAAAACTAGGAATTATGTCTTTTTTTTAATCAATGTTAATGTCTTATCTCTCTCCATTTTCAAAAAAAAAAAAAAAAAAAAAAATCAAATTTTCTCCTGACGTAATCTTGAATTGTTAAGGCAACTCCGCAGACAACAATTACATACGGTAGAAAATTAATAAAATTCTAAAAAGCACAAAAATTGAGCTTGGCTTTATTATTTTTTCCAAGTTGTCAAATGTATAAAAAACAAAAATTAATTTTTAAATAAAAAATAACCGAATTTCCAGTATTATTTTTATATGTATATTTAAAATTATAATTTCTCGCTTTGAATTTAAAATTACATAAAATTAGAATGAAAAGTTGCGAAAATAATAAAGTTTTTGTCTTGGATTTAACGTTTTTTCCAAGGCTGTACGTACGTTAAGGAATTTTTATTATTGAAATCCCATCTCAACTTGTAAAATGGTAATACACATCCACTGCCATTCCCTTAATAACAATTCAAAAATTATCGTTGTGAAAACATGTTCCCATTCAAACTATACCTCTGGGAGGTCACTGAAGCGGAGGAGCCATCTACTCCCTGGAGGATCAAAATTGCGATGGCATGTTCCGGACAATCTTTAAAAGTGCGTCCCAGATCGTCGTCAGTTACTCCTATCGCAGCACTAGTGCGATGTCTAAACCCAATCAACCAAGCTTTGTAAGAACTGTAAACAAACTTATAAAATCTATTTTTAAAAGAATCAAAACGAAAAATAGCTGATTTACAACATGGTACCGAAACATGCACATTAATAATAGACAATATTCTAATTGTTTTATGATTTTTTTTTTCCATTACCCGACTACCTACAGTAGTCTGGCTAAAAAGATTAAAAACTGCTGTACGGATTTTTTTTAAACTCGTAATATTAGCTTTTTTTTTTAGGTATTTCATATTAAATTGTTATTTTCCGGTTCAAAATTGAGATTGCCAATTTTTGATGAAATTCATTCAAACGGTATCTCAAAATCCATTTTCTTGAATATTGCTACATAAGTGCTTTTTAGATAGCCTTTTGCATGTCTTCAGTGATTATTAGAGGAAAATTAACAATCATCTTGATTAGTGAGTCAGATCTTGGAAATTAGTGTCTCAAAAAACGGCTTTACTGATTTTTTTTTAACTCTCTATGTTTTACATGTCTTTACATATTTATCAGTTTTGTCTTACAGGAAAATTGTTAGGTTTCTACTTCGTTAGGTACATTTTATACATTCTCACCCCCATTACCTCAAAAAAAAAAAAATTATATTATACGCGCAATAGTGGGTAATGGAAGTCGTGTGGTTGTTGCACACATTAAAACTTTGAAATTTTATCGGATTTTAGTGTATAAAGATCGACTTACTAAATAATATCGTAGAAAAATATCCCAAAACAGAAAAAAAAAGAACTTGTGGGAGTTATTGGATTCTCTTATAAATTGTTAAAAAGAAGAAAAAGTGAAGAATTGTAAAGCAAAATATCATAAATAACGAGTATTACTATAACTCATATGTATTAATACCTATTTTAGTAGACATTATTTTATCACTTTATCCAAACGACTTTTCTAGCAAAAAGTTTCTTAAGGATATGGTTACACTCTGTTTAAAACTTGTAGTTGGACGGCTGTACGAATTAAGAAATGAAACTGAATTTGAGAAGTTAAAATGCAATTTCTTCAAAGTGTGACTTATAAATAATACCATAAATTTAGGTTAAGAAAAATAATAATACCAAATTTAATTCCGCAAAAGTCATATTTAAAAAAATATTTGCTTTATCTTGAAAATCACTATGAGCAGTGAGGCCTACACGAAAGCAGTGAGGCCGTGAACGAAACATCGAACATTATGTTTTCCCTATTATTATTTTTTTTTTTTTTGTTCATGCAAATTTATTTTTAAAATGAATATTAAGTTATGTGTTGTCATTTTATTTCTGTGTTTCTTTTAGATGCTGTATACCCACACCCACCCTTCCAAAAATTTTATGGGAAGTATCATATTTTTCTACAAAATTATAAATTTCTTTTCATTTCACTATAAACGTAAATTTAAAATATCAGATATGTGCAACAATGCAACAAAAGAATAATAATAGTAGTAGTAGAATAAATTAAAATAAATAAATAAATAATTTTGTGTAACAGACAATTTATTTTTAAATAAAACCGCATTTTCATAAAGATTATTGATGGTTTCAAAGATAAAATAGTTGACCTTTATCATGCCAACCTAAAAGTAATATGCGACATAAAATAAATAACGTGTCATCAGCATAAGTGTAATCTGGAGAAACTTTTAGAGAAGCTTAACCGATATGCCAAGTAGTATTATTAATCTGAGGAAAGTGATGTTTTCAGCCTAACGAGCAATAAAAATATATATCTCGAGTTTCATTAAGTTAGGAGCAGCCGTTAACTTGAAAGACTTGTTTTCATTTTCTTAAACAGAAGTTAATTTCTTAGAAACGTAAAAGAGTTATTAGTATTATAGTATGTATGAGACTTTAAATTTACGCGACACTCTTTAAATATGTCTAGTTTATATATGTATTAATAAGTTAAAAAGAAAATAAAACAAGACCTTCCGGCTTTTTCGGAAGGGTAGGTTGATTTATTTTTCCTTATCAAGTAGCCGTCATTTTGTTTCAAAATGGCGGCTACAAATTATTAATACACTTGGTAGAAATATTGATGTAGGCTATGCACATATGGAGTTTTAAGCAAATCGGTTCATAAATACACTTTTATGTGAATTTAAAATTTTCAAGTGGCCGGCGCTAGGAAAAAAAACGGTGGGTTAAGTTGACAAATATATGAAATGCGTTTGTGAGATAAGTCTACTGTACACACATTGTTCGAATTAATTCAAAATCTCAAAAGTCATTCTGTTGAAAAATTAAGTGGCTGCCACTTCGATAAAAATGGCAGAGAAAGTTGCTCATCTAAGATATCGTTGCAAATTTGAAAATATATATATATATTTTTTTTTGTAGAAATTCTTTCAAAGAGGCTTAGTAAGTTGATAAAATGTTAGTTTCCTGCATTTCTAGTTTGTTTTAGCATTAAAATAGTCTAATTTTACCTTAAAAACGGATTAAAAAGATCCAGTAACGCATGTAATGTATTTGGCGCGAAATTTGGCGACTTTTCCCCTATGGCGACTTTTTTGGCGACATTTGGCGAGAAAATACTTATTATCGATATACCAAAGATGGACGCAATAACGAGATTGGTTCATGAGTTACGTGAATTTTCTAAATTTTTGTTGTTTGAATGATAAATCAATTTTTCAACTTTGATTTGAATTGATTAAGTATTTCTAAAGTTCCAGCAAACACATCGAAGATATTTGAAGCATAGGTTACTGTCCAACTGTGGTTTAAATCAGTGCCGTGTTTCAAAAGTTATTATTATGGCAAATTTTCAAGTGGCAGTCTAAGTGGCTGCGACTTGTAAAACAAAATAGCAAAACAACTTGCCCATCGAAATCATCCAGTACATTTGTACGATAAGTTCATTGTCCAGTTCTAGTTTAAATTAAATCAGAATTTCAAAAATTATAATCATAAGAAATTTTCAGGTGGGACCACTTGTAAAAAAAAGTGGAGTGAGATGCCTAGCGAACTTATCTGAGATATTTGAATGATAAATCCACTACCCAAACTTGAAGCGAATTGATTCTGTCTTACTAAAGTTACCATAATGACAAATTTTCAAGTGGCCGCCACTTGAAAATAAAATTGCGGATCAAGTCATCAAGAGAACTTATCCTAGATATTTGAACAAAAAGTTCACTAACCAGCTTTTATTTGAATCTGTTTAGTATTTTAAAAGTTATCGTGATGGCATATTTTCAAGTGGCAGTGTGATTTCAAGTGGCTGGAACTTAGACACAAGATGTCGGGACAAGTTGCCTAGTGAAAACATTCAAAATAATTATATGATAATATCACTTTCAAAATTTGGTTCGATTTGAAGTATTATTTCAAAAGTTATCGTGATTTTAAATTTTCAAGTATGAGCCTGATTTCAAGTGACCGCGCTTAACTTAAGATATCTGCCACTTTATTAAAAGTGGCGAATATAGTTTATTAATAAACTTCATTGAGATCCTTATGTGGTCTGTATTTACATCACAATTCAAACAATTTCGGAATACGCTTTTTACAATTTAAATTTGAAATTTTCAAGTTGTCTCCACTTGAAAACAAAATGGCGGAGAAACTTGGTTAACAAACTCATCTAAGATATTTATAACATAAGTTAAGACACTGTTCAAATTTGGTTCCATTTGGAGTATTATTTCGGAAGTTATCATGGTTTTAAATTTTCAAGTGGTGGCCTGATTTCAAGTGGCCCCGCTTAACTTAAGATATCCACCACTTTATTAAAAATGGCGGGTAAAGTTCATTAATAAAGTTTTTTGAGACACTTGTGTAATCTATGTATACATCAAAATTAAAAGAAATTCGCAATACGCTTTTTACAATTTAAATTTGAAATTTTCAAGTGGTCTCCACTTGAAAAGAAAGTGGCGGAGCAACTTGGTTAACAAACTCATCCAAGATATTTATAAGATAAGTTAAGACACAATTCAAATTTGGTTCGATTTGGAGTATTCTTTCGGAAGTTATAGGGATTTAAAATTTTCAAGTGGTAGCCTGATTTCATGTGGTCCCGCTTAACTTAAGATATCTGCCACTTTATTAAAAATGGCGGATATAGTTTATTAATAAACTTCATTGAGATCCTTATGTGGTCTGTATTTACATCAAAATTCAAACAATTTCGGAATACGCTTTTTACAATTTAAATTTGAAATTTTCAAGTGGTCTCCACTTGAAAACAAAATGGCGGAGCAACTTGGTTAACAAACTCATCTAAGATATTTATAACATAAGTTAAGACACTGTTCAAATTTGGTTCCATTTGGAGTATTATTTCGGAAGTTATCATGGTTTTAAATTTTCAAGTGGTGGCCTGATTTCAAGTGGCCCCGCTTAACTTAAGATATCCACCACTTTATTAAAAATGGCGGGTAAAGTTCATTAATAAAGTTATTTGAGACACTTGTGTAATCTATGTATACATCAAAATTAAAAGAAATTCGCAATACGCTTTTTACAATTTGAATTTGAAATTTTCAAGTGGTCTCCACTTGAAAAGAAAGTGGCGGAGCAACTTGGTTAACAAACTCATCCAAGATATTTATAAGATAAGTTAAGACACTATTCAAATTTGGTTCGATTTGGAGTATTCTTTCGGAAGTTATAGGGATTTAAAATTTTCAAGTGGTAGCCTGATTTCAAGTGGTCCCGCTTAACTTAAGATATCTGCCACTTTATTAAAAATGGCGGATATAGTTTATTAATAAACTTCATTGAGATCCTTATGTGGTCTGTATTTACATCAAAATTCAAACAATTTCGGAATACGCTTTTTACAATTTAAATTTGAAATTTTCAAGTGGTCTCCACTTGAAAACAAAATGGCGGAGCAACTTGGTTAACAAACTCATCTAAGATATTTATAACATAAGTTAAGACACTGTTCAAATTTGGTTCCATTTGGAGTATTATTTCGGAAGTTATCATGGTTTTAAATTTTCAAGTGGTGGCCTCATTTCAAGTGGTCACGCTTAACTTAAGATATCCGCCACTTTATTAAAAATGGCGGATAAAGTTCATTAATAAAGTTATTTGAGACACTTGTGTAATCTATGTATACATCAAAATTAAAAAAAATTCGGAATACGCTTTTTACAATTTGAATTTGAAATTTTCAAGTGGTCTCCACTTGAAAACAAAATGACGGAGCAACTTGGTTAACAAACTCATCTAAGATATTTATAAAATAAGTTAAGACACTGTTCAAATTTGGTTCGATTTGGAGTATTATTTCGGAAGTTATAGGGATTTTAAATTTTCAAGTGGTAGCCTGATTTCAAGTGGTCCCGTTTAACTTAAAATATCTGCCACTTTATTGAAAATGGCGGATAAACTGCATTAATAAACATCATTGAGACCCTCATGTGACCTGTATTTACAACAAAATTCAAGCAAATCTTGCTTTAAATATGCTTTTTACAATGTCGGTTTGAAATTTTCAAGTGGCTGCCACTTGAAAACAAAAAGTCGGAGCAACTTGGTTAACGAACTCATCCAAGATATTTATAAGATTAGTTCACTGTCCAAATTTGGAAATCAACCTAAGAAATCAACCTAAAGAAATCAACCTAAAAGAAATATATATGATTCTGAATTAGTAGAATCCATGAATTCCATTGATTTTCTCCACCACTAATTTTGTATGGCAATTTTTATTATAAAAACAGCCTATAAATTTAAAAAGAGATTATTGTTAAAAAATACTTGTGAAAATACCTTGAATAAAGGCGGGTCTGTACGAACCCTGTACTTGGTTATTATTATTATATTTTAAGATTTAAAGCGCAGTTGTAAATTAAACACAGAATTAATATGCAACGTCTTGAAAGCCAGAAAATAAAATAAAATAAAATAAATAAATAAATAAATAATAATAAACTTGCAGACATTTCTTACGGTAACATTTAGCATACTGTTATCAGTGTCTAAGCAGTACACAATATTGGGCACTGATGACAGTACGTTAAATGCTATTGAGACAGCTACTGTCCAATCTCCTGTTAAAGTAGAAAAAAAAAAAAAAAAAAAAAAAAAAAAGATTCTACTTGAAAAAAGGCGGACGCTGTTACCGAGATTAGCATTTCCCGAAATTTTATCTATTACGATTTCCCTTATTTTGATCATAGCTATAGTAATAAAATATAGATTGATCATTGACAGGGAAAAAGTGATGCCTTTTCATTTGGGAAATGACGGCCATTTTACTCTCTTATGGATGTTTTTTCCCGAGTGAATATGCACGGGAATACATATAGATAATTTAGCAAATAAAATTTATGAATAATTTATGTGCTAAAAGAGAATGAACAACTCCAAATACCAATTTTTCTTTCTTTCTTTCTTTTCTTTTTTCTTTATTTACTATACTCTAGTATATTTATATCTGCACAAAACTAACTTTATTTTGGCATTTATTACCATACTTTTTTCAGATAAAAATCGTCTGCATACATTATGGAAAATAATTTTAATAAGTTATAATTTAATAAATAATTTGTATTGCGTAAATTTGTATAGGAGTATATACAGAAGAGAGTCTTGTGATAGCCACAATATACTAGTTATATATTAAAATTTCCGTGGCTGCTAACTACATTTAAAAGAATTTTAAGAATTCCATATTACTTACTAATATAAAATATTAAAATTTAAAAAAAGTATCCCATTAAATATGAAGACAGTAATTATATCATAATAATAACAAAACAACTGATTATAAAATTTATTTTTTTCATAAATTACTTGAATATAACTCATTTATGAAAACTTATCCCCTTTCTTATCGTATATTTATTAGAAAACTTAAAAGCCGTACAATATTTCGGCATTTTCAAAATTCATTAGCATTCTATTCTATCACTGTTTTCGAATTTTAACTCTCTAATGGCTGATGTCAAAAAACTTTTTCGGCATCAAAAATCTTCGCTGGTTAACATGGGTATGACATCTATATAAATTACTATATTTATGATTTTGATAAAATCGCAGTGAAATTGGCAAGTGGCCACCACTTGAAAACAAAATGGCAGATTAATTTGGATAACGAACTTATCCAAGATATTTATAAGTTTACACACTCTAAGTTATAGAAGAATTTTTTGTGTGTATCTCTTAACATGCTTCACAAAACGTGTAAAATCGAAAGCGGCCACATTATTTTGTCAATATTTTTCTGCATATATTTATACTTTAATTTTAAATTTTTTTCAACTAATCAGATTCTGCGTTAATAGCTGCTTTATAAAATTTTAAATTTATTCTTAAAATAGAAAATCTATGCACTTCCTAATTCATAAAGTATAATGACATTAACTTTTTTCTGAAATTGGATACGAGTTCATAAATTAACAAAATAAATCCTTGTTGATTTAAATTATTGTTATTACAGAATTTATTTATTTATTTATTTATTTATTTTATTTATTTATTTAAGTATTTATTTTCATTTATTTATTTATTTTATTTATTTTTTTTTTGTTATATATTTAAGCAGACCTTTTTGGGGGTTCGTAAGTTGTCCGAGAATGAAAGGCGAAACTTGCAAAAATTCAGTGATTTATTCACAGAAAGTTCCAGAAAAATACAGGTCTATAAAGAAAGTACCGGCTTCAATTCAACAAGTAAACACAGCTTAAACAACAGCCGTTAACAGCAAAACAACAGTACAAACTGTTTAGCAATAACACATAAAGCAAGTGTCATTCAAAGAGGCTCAAAGCAAAGCAAGCATTTGACGAAACCGACACAGATCTGAGACTGATCGCCTTGGCGAAAAAAATGCTCCTTTTATACTTTTCTATAGAACCCAGTCTGTTCTGGAAAATTCTCGTATCTCATCAGCCAATGAGATTAGAGCTTCCATATTTGGTATATTCCTAATAAAGATTTTCTCGTCAAGGTCGCCAAAAAAATCGCCATGGAGGGGAAACAGTCACCAAATTTGGCTTCAAATCCATTTCTTCCCTTATTGGAGCTTTTTAATGCGTTTTTAAGGGAAAATTCGGCTATTTTAACGCTAAAACGACAAGAAATGCACAAAATTAGCCTTTTATCAACTTACTAAGCCTCTTTGAAAGAACTTATACAAAAATGAATACAATTATTTATAATTCCGTAGCACTTTATGTGATATACAGATAGGTATACAAACATAGATACAGCGGGGGGTTGAGGGGGACGGCAGCCCCCCTCAGGAATGTATCTGATTATGGTAACAAGTCGATCGAATCAATATATACTATTATATAATTAGGAACAAATAAAAATGACCTATTGAATAATGTCTGATGGAAATAGGACGTTGAGGCTCCTGATCTGTAGATCCACTAGTTTGTATTTTAAGAATTCACATTTTTAAAAATATTTCTACTGCTTAAATGATAATTAAAGTAGGTCTGCTTATTTTAGAAATGTTGTTTTCAGATTTTATCTCCTCTTTTTTATTAACTGAGATACAATGTTCAAAATACTCCTTGTACATTATTATTTGTGTACTTTAAAACAAAACACCTTTCTGTTCTTACAGACATTATTTTCCTCCCTGGACAAATCTTTTCATACTAGAAATAATGAAATCAAAACAGTTTTGAAATATGTATTAAAACATTCATTTTTATTTGAAACTTTTTCAAAAAAGAAATTAATTGCTTTCCGAAAAATCTTTTTCAGAAAACTTTAAAATCTTTTTGTTTGCAACTTTGTATTTTATTACAGAAAATAACATAAATATTTAAATTTCAAATATTTTGAAATATCATTTTTCCTGTTTGTTTATTTGTTTTAAAAGAAAAAGAAAAAAAAAATATGTTTCATGCTATTGATTTTGGATTAAATTTCATTATTTTAGGAAATTTTGATATAAGTTTTAGTTTGTGCTTGAATATTAGATTTTATAAGATAAAAGTTTATGGTTTTGTTATCTAGAGCAGATTATAGTTGAGTGATGGCGAAATTTGATGCTGTTGAAAAGTAGAAATAAATAAAAGTAACCCAAGGTAAGAAAATTTTCTCTTTGCGCAGTTTTTATTCTAAACATAGAAAGTTAATGATACTGACGATAACAAATTTTGTGTTTTGCAACTTATACGCAAGAAAATCTAGGATAAGAAATGCAAGCTTTACTACGCAGTAAGCTTTGCCTGTGCAAAAAAGCGGTTGTTTCCAAAAGTGCTATTAAAGTGTTAATAACGAATAACAATACGAATAAATAAAATAAATCTATATTAAAATTTTAACTCGGTTAATTTTAAAACATCCGTATGAGTTTTTATGCATTTGTTTTTGTCTTGGTCAATTTTTTTTGCATTAAATACTCATGACAGCAATTTAAACGTATTTCATAGCTGCTAAACTTTCTAATTTTTAAATAAGATTTCTCACCAATAATTTTTAAAAGGAATTCTTCACATATATTTTCGACGATTAAAGAAACTGAAAAAAAAAATTATAATAATATTTCGGTGTGAAACTTTCCTTGAAAAACGGGAGATTTGCACCTACGGTATTTTTTAATTTTGCGTTATTGTTTCAATTCACATTATGATTAACTTTGAAACAAATTTGATAATGAATCAGTGAAAGCGAACAAACAAATATATATATATATATATATATATATACCGGGTGATCCAAAAGTCAGGACAAACTTTAAAAATGAATAATTCGAAAACGATCAAGATACAAAGATACGGTTTGCACCAAACGGATGAAAAAAAAACCGGGTTTTGTGTGGCAAAGAAAAAATAATAGTTCTGTTGGCAACCAACAGATGGCGCTATAATGTTTTATTTCACCAAAAGATGAATTACAAATAAAAAACAAATGTTGACAACTTACAAGTCAGTTTAATTACAGTTAATTAGTACTACTACAGTAACTGTTGTATGCCCATCATTCAAAAGTACAGCTGTGAGACGATTCACCACATCGTTCACAGCATTTAGTAGCATTTCTTGCGTTATGACAGACACATTTTGGCGGATGGCATCTTTCAGTGCTTCTAGTGATGCCGGTTGGTCGCGGTACACTTTTGACTTCAAGAATCCCCACAGCCAAAAGTCATAGGGTGTCAGATTGAGAGATCTTGGAGGCCATGCGTGATTAAAGTAGCGACTGAGAATGCGATATTTCGATGCATATAAGCTTCGACTACCATTACCTGCTGTAGTTGTTCCTTTTTTTATCGTTTGTTGTTTTGCATAATCCTACATCAGAAATTCGACAGCGCCATCTATTGGTCGTCAACAGAACTATTTTTTTTTTCATAGCCACACAAAACCCGGCTTCTTTTCCATTCGTTTGGTGCAAACCGTATCTTTGTATCTTGATTCGTTTTCGAATTATTCATTTTTAAAGTTTGTCCTGACTTTTGGATCACCCGGTATGTATATATGTATATATATATATGCATATATATGTGTATATATCTGTTGAATGATGATAAACTCTTTAAACAGGAGATATGAATGAATCCATCGCTGTTTTTTTCGCTGGGATAATTTTGGAAACTTTAAATAAACAAGTAAATGAACGTTCATAACAATTGCCCATTAATTTTAATTTCCCTTCTCATTAAAATTTTACAAATCAAGTATACAAAGTTTCGAACAGAATTTCAGTTAAATATCTATAAATGGAATAAATATCGTGAAAAAACACAAAAAAATCAGACAATGTTAGCATATTGATTTATGAATGAATTTTAAACGTGTATGAAAAACTACAGTGTATTCGAAAATGTTATTAGTAAATTGAATCAAGTGACACATTAAATTCTCTTTTTATCTTAACCCTTTATGCTCGACATATTTTCCTATTTTGAATAGTAAGACACGAGTTTTGGCGTTCCTTTAAAACGCCACACGTATAATTTCCCACTTACTACCTTTTGGCTACCGAAAAATTGTAATAATTTGTTTTATTTTACTTCATTATTAAATAAAATAAATCTTTCTGTTAAAATTTTCCGGTAGCCGAAAGGTAGCCTATAGTTACACGCTTTAGAAAAATAACATTTCATTTGCAGAGGAACACCTTAAGGCGTAGCTCGATTTTTTAATGTCCCCTCAAAAGGGACATACGAGCGATAAGGGTTAATATAACTATTATTAACACATGTTTTGAAATGATTTTTCTTTATATCTTATTATTTACATTTACTTTTCACCTACATTGAAATGTACAAAATTTGTACAGCATTTAAAATACTTCTAGCTGTTACTGGAAACTATGAACGTTTCTTATTAATAAACTTTTTAATGGTAAGCAAGGTATTCAGATCTTAAAAATAAGCAGAAATTGTTAATTCAAAAAGCTTTTGGAAAACACCAGACTTCACTACACAGATATAAGATAAACATTGTAATGATTAACTATTAGAGACATACTTGCCAGCATACTAATTAATATTCCGTAATATTGTTAGCTCCGCCTTCTTTTTCAAACCAGTATCTTGTTAGAGTATTTTTCTTCTTATTTAATCGTAATTGAATTTGGATAATATTATTAAAAAATTTACTGGTGTGAAGAAAAGGGTGGGACTAACAACACTACGGAATATTAATTAGGATGTTGGCAAGTATGTTACGATATAAGATGCAATTTCTATTACTTATTTTAGAAAATAGCAATTTAAATATAACACAAAAATAATATATGTTGATATCAATTAAATTCGAAGTATTTTTTTTTTTTTTTTTACTGTACATCTAAATAATACTAACGAAAGTTTTCCAAACGATTTATTGGAAATAGTTAATTTAGATATACTAAATATTTGATTCTAGGATTTGATTTGTTTGATCAGGTGACAACAAGATAAACAAAGTATTTTGGTAGAGGTGGTTTCTCAGAGATTTCATGAAAATATTTTTATAGATAGACAAGAAAACATACATAATACAAGAAAAACGTATTATATTAAGTTTGAGGCATGGAATTTTTGCAATAAATTACTTTAAATAAATGGCATTTATTTAAAAAAAATCATTAGAATGTTTCATGAAAATAATAATCTTTCTTAAAAAAAAAAAAAAAAAAAAAAAAAAAAAATCCGAATATGTAATTGAAAGATTTTAGTACTATTTTATTAATTTAGACACTTATATAAATGATGTTTTCCTGTTATATTAAATGTATATGTAAAAACACCTTTAATAATGTATTTGTAGAGTTTACATGCATTTAAAGGGCTAGTAAACTTTAGGTAATCTAAAAAGCAAACTTGAGAACCTCACCTATTTAACAAGATAATTTAAATTTGAATAATGTAATGCCAATATTTTACTTGTTAATAAGTGTTTATTGAAATATCGGTGACGATATACAAATGCTGTTCCTTTATTTTTCAAATAAATACCCTGATATTAATTGACTTTTTCCGAAAATACAGGTTTTCTGGGTCTAATATCTGAAAATCGTTTGAATTATAGTTCCAAATTTTTAAAGTTACTTAAATGCTTTCATATTATAAATATATTGATGTCTTCATTTTATAATAATAAATAAATGTTTTTTCAACAATTTTTACTTAAAGACCTTTACATTATTTAAGCATTATTCAGATTTTAGTTCAAATTACATCAAGAGGTCTATGCTTACTTTAAAGAAATGCTTATGCAAATTAAGTGAAATTTACTAGAAATATTTTCTTGCGGTAAAATGTAAAAATTGTTAATTCATCACTTCGTAATTTAAATTCATACTTGCCAACCATCTCATTAATAACCGTACAATTGTTAACACCCCCTGAAAAAACGCCCTTTTTCTCACACCACTATATTTTTAGAGTAATTCTTTCCAAATGTTGTTACGATTAAATAAGACTAAAATTACTCTAAAAAGTTATTGGTGTGAAAAAAAGGCGGGTAGTAAAAATTGTACGGTTCATAATGAGATGGTTGGCAAGTATGTAAATTTATTTTACTTTATTTTTCATTTTATATTTTATATATTTATTTTATTTTATTATTATTTTTTTATTATTCATATATGCAAACTCCAAAATTTTGAAAGGATATTAACTATTACTTTAAATTACATTGAAATTATTCTTCTAGCTCTGTTACATTTCATAAAAAAAATCTATTATTAACATTTAATTTTCTTCTTTTAATTGTTATTTTTTAAGCAATGCATACTAAACCCATGAGACGCATCTTACTAACAGTATTTTTATTCATTTATATGAGCCTCTAAATGTTATTTAAAATTATGTTTCATATTATATCTTTTTGCGTACAGTCGGTAACAAAAGTATCCGAACACTAGCAAAAATTCATATATAAAAAATGTAGAGTTAATACTGTTTTGTTAAATAAATCCTTGTCGAATCATATTCTTAGACTGACTAAGAACATGATTCGACAAGGATTTATTTAATAAAACATTATTAACTGTAAATTTTTTATATACGAATTTTTGCTAGTGTTCAGATACTTTTGTTACCGACTGTACATAGCATATATACTACAAACAAATGACTACAAAAAAATAGCAATACGCTGGAAAAAATAAAGAAAGCAAAAATACACAAAAGTTAAAATTGTGTCAAATATGAGTAAGTCCCATTCTCAAAATAACTACGAAGCATACACAGTTATACTCAAATTAAAAAATCAGATGTACTTATTATTGAGTATATTAACGTGCTCGAACAATCGAGATCGATCATAATGAAACCCAGTATTCCAAACACAGATTTTTAACCTGTTAGTAGTCGCTATAGGCAGCGCCACCTATTACAGATTGCACACTTTTTTATTTAACTGCCACCAATAATTTTAAGAAGTCATGTGATCGACGTTTCTTCGATTTTGTTCGCGTTTTATGTATATCAAATGCTACTTCTAAAAATATTTGGTGGCCATTGAATAAAGAAATCAAGGCAACACTGAAGAATGGGCGGCAAATCGACCAACTAGCGACTACTAACGGGTTTTAATCATGTATCCTTCCGCAAACCAGTATGAAACCCCCACGAAATGCAGTTCTGGAGATTTGAGGGAGTACATTTTGTGATTGACTTCTTTCTGTTTAAATTTGTAGATATTCCATTAAAGAACTTATTTTAGTTCATCATATTTAAATTAAATTATGAAGTGAACAGATATAAATTCCAAAACATGCGATATTTCATAAATAAGACATGAGTGAGTGTTTTCTTTCTGAAACAAAATTACTCATTTCGAAATAATATGTCTATTTACTCATTTTTGAGCCCTTCATTTTAAACAGGGTAGATTTTTCTTTTCAGTGAAAGAATGTAATAATAATAAAAAAAAAAAATAAATAAATAAATCTAAGCAAAATTTTAATTATTAATCCATAAATAAATTTTATGATGTTCATTTAAATACGAAAATTTTAAGATGTCAATGTGTAATTGTAAAAGTAAAGTTGTAATATTCTATTTCAAATTCCATGAAAAAGTGTCTAAGTTTAAATCGTACAATGACTCACTTTATCTATGCACCCATTTTATTGATAGGCCGCGGTAGCCCAGTCGGTAAAGCGCCGGACTCGTAATTGGAAGATTGCGGGTTCGGTACTCGAGCCGGCCAAAGACCGCTGTGTACACTAATGATGGCTGGTGCGCGTAAAATGTGCCGTTGCCACAATGTCCTCCATGTTCCCACCAAAATTATACCCCTGGGGGTCGCCGAAGCGGGACAACCATCTTTTCCGTGGAGGATCAAAATTGTGATGGCATGTCTCCGGACTGCCTCTAGGGGTAAATCCCAGACCGTCGCCAATTGTCCATTGCGCAGCACTAGTGCGACGTAAAACCCAACCAATCACCCTATTTTATTTACAGAAAAACATACTGATACAAGTTCGCAAACCGCTTTCAATATCTTAAATTTGAACCGGATTTCTAACTGCTAGCAGCAGAGAAGTAGCAAATAAGTAAAATAAGAATGCTTGTTTATATTCATTGAATCTTAAATAACTTCACATTTTCTTTAAACTAAGAAAATAACTACAGATTCTGTGTTTCCTTTGAAATAACAGAAATTCAATTTAGCATATTTTAAAACTGTAACAGAAAGTACATTTCCTAAACAGGAAAAAATTCTAAGTGATAAGAAAAGGTAAAAGGACATCAAAATTTTGAAAAAAAGATATTTATATTCTGTTTCATAAAAACTTTTTTATTGCATGTGTTGTGTATCGTTGGATATGAATAATTCATAATTATGTAGTTTACGAGTTATATTTTATTTAATTGTCAGAAGAATATTATTTTTATTACAATAGATTAAGTAAAAGTTTTCAAACTAAAATTTAAATATAATTACGGTTAAAATTAATCTTTATCTTGTAAATTAATTCATACAGTTGTTTGGGTAAGAGAAATATCAAATTGCTCTAGATTTTTAAGTATTCTAAAACACGCGTGTTACATAAATTTCTAACACACTAACAAAAATTTAAGGAAACGTAAAGTGTATATTTTAATATAAATATATTTGAGAAATTGATTTAAGAAAAACTTCGCCAGATCTTCTCATATTACTAAAAGTTTAATTATACCTAAAATTAATAATTCACAAACATTTAAAATTTTAAATATTTTCTTAAAAGTTAATAATTCAATAACAATTTTGAATACATCTTCCCTATTGTTTGTTTTAGCAAATGTTATATGTTTATTTCAAAATAAAATGATAATTAAAATTTAAGCTAGGAATTTTGCTATGGTCACATTCAGGTATATTGTTTTTCGTACATAAATTATATGCTTAATAAAAGTCTCAGAAAAAAAAAGAGATTTTTAAAAGGAAGAAAGAAAGAAAGACAGAAAGAAAAGGAAGAAAGAAGAAGAAAAAGAAGAATTTTTTAAATTCACAAATTTGTAAATTTTAATTATTTTAACAACTTTAAATTATGTATTTAAATTTGGTACAAAAATTTATAAAATAATAAAAATTGAATAAGTATATCTCAGGAAAATGGTTATATTGTATTTTAAGTTGCATAAAAAATTTCTGACTAATATTTGTAAATTGCAACATATTTTTTTTTAAGCCGCTATTTTACTTTCTACACACACACACACACAAAAAAAAAAAAAAAAAAACTAATATACACTTTGAAGAGAATCGCAAATCCATTTGAATATCTTATATATGAATTTGATTTACAACTGCTAGCAATACACAAGTATGAAATGAGCAAGATAAGATTGTTTATTTGTATTCCTCGGATATTAAATAAAAACATATTTTCTTCAAACGAAAGAAATAATTATAGTTTCTGTTTCTTTTAAGAAATAATGTAAATCTCATTTAAAATACTTAAAATATATTTATATAATGCAATTACTTTTCTTAAACAAGAAAAATTTCTGAATTTTAACAAGAAGAAATTGAAATTATGAAATGAATAAAATTAAAATTCTGTTTCAAAAGAACTTTTCCCTGCATGCTACGTATCGTTTGATATGAATAATTCATAAAAATGTTGTCAGTAAATTGCATTTCATTTAATTTTCAGAAGAATATTTTACTATAGCACAATAAATAGAGGTTTTCAAACTAGAATTTAAATAAAATTATATTTTAAATATATCTCTTTCAAATTTCTTTTACTTATGTAGAATATTTGCTGCAGTTTTTCGTTATACAAATCTATCAAATATTTTTAAAAAATAATTACAGTGAAGTTTTTTAAGTATTCTAAAAATCACACGGTATGAAATTAAACAAAACAAAAAAATACTAGCATGGCTTAAACTAGTATAGTGTTTAAAAAAAAAAACTACTGGTATAGCTTTAGGCGCAAATATATTAAAGAAATATATCTAAGAACATATTTTTGTGAGAACTTTTCAAAAGAAAAAAAAAATAAATTGATGTTTAAAATAACTACATACAGATATTCAAAATTTTCTTTCACTTTCATTTAGAAATTAATTAATTTAACAAAAATTTAGAATTTGTCATTATTAATGATTGTTTTTACAAATATGTAAATAAAAATTAAAAGTTAAAGTACAGATTTCGTTGCGTGTCCCAATTTTTAATAACAAAGATAAGAAATTTTAGATTTTCTGTTACCAATATTTCTAAACAGAAAACTTTATGATAATTAACAGTATTTTTTATTTTTTTATGAATAATTGTGACAAAAATTGCTATTTAAAAATAATAGCAGAGAAAAATGCGGGAAATTCTGATTTTTATTAATAGTGCTAAATAATAATGACAATAAGGTCTCCCACATTTAATTCGTTTCTCTTTAATCTATAATTGTAAAATCGTAATTACAAATAAATTTAAGGAGAAAAGAGAAAACAAAATTTGGATAAAGTCCTTAAAAAGTTGGGATACATATTTCATATGTTAAAAGGTAACAATATTAATAAAACCTACAATAAGAATTGTTAATAAATCTTATTGTATGCATAACCGTATGTTAAATCAGATTTAAATTGGCTTACAAACCATTTTATCTTTCCAGTAGAAACTTTAATTCAGATATATCATTTATTTTAAAGCAACTTACAAAATTACTATTCATAAAAATGGATTTTTATACGATTTTTGTAATTTCAAATTAATGAATACCTTAAAACTATCTTAAATGTTTTAAAAATAATTTAGTAATTACATTAAGAAAAATTTGAATTTATTTTTATAAAATAAAAACCAATACTATAATATTTCTGACTACTTAGACGAGATTACATAATAAACACAAGTAATACGAAGAAAAGTTTCATAATATTTAAATAATATAAGTATTATGAAATGTTTCAAACATAATTTTGCTAATAATGCATCTGATAATACTTTTCTTATCAAAAATTCACACAATATAATGTACTGATTTTATTTTTATCATAAAGTTTTAGGAATATATATTTTATATAAAAATAATTTTCTGTCATATTTCTTATTAAACAAAGTATTCTATTTAATACCAAATAAATTAATGTCTTTAATGCATATTATTTTTGGTTGAAAGGCAAATATTTATAAAAATACCCTTCATCAAATTTAATGAAATGGTTTTGTTTACACTGTTATGAAATGAAAGTTATGGAATAAATTTAGAATATTTTATATTCTGATAATTAATCTCATATCTCCCTGCACTATACTTATATTCTTGAAAATATAAATGTAGTCTATTTTTCTAAATAAAAAAAAAAAAAAAAAAAAATGATGCGTATATAATTCTGCATAAAATATGCCTTCATTCTTTTTATAAAAAAATTTCATCAATGGAAAGAAAATACCGAGTTTCTCAAAAATGTATATTGAAATATTTATTTTCACGAAACAATATTTGAAAGAGAATTTGCTTTACGTTTTAAAAAAGTTTTTAGAAGTTTTTCTTTACGTATTCAATTTCATTTCATGGAGAATATCAACGATTTTTACTTGTTTTCAAATGTGACATTTAAAATTTATTTATTTGAGAAAATATAAAATAAATGTCTTCATGCAAAACATTTATTTTAGGTTTGTGCTGGTATATATATACATATATTAATCAATCATGATTTCAACTTTCTTTCTTTTTCCGCAGGTAGAATGAAATACGTAATAGTGTGCAGCATGAATATCATTACCGTTATAATGTGATTTTAATACATACATACACACTTATATATATATATATATGTATGTGTGTGTGTGTATGTGTACATATGTTTTATATTTTAAAATACTAAGTCAGATAAAGCCATATTTCTATTTTTATTAATTTCATATTTATTATTCATTCTATATTAATTATAAACATGAAAAAAAAAAAAAAATATATATATATATATATATATATAGTTTAACACTTGTGGCAAATTTGCCAAATTTAGGGACATTTTTATTCAATATCTATCACTAATTTTTAATTGTAGCAGTTGTCTAATCACCAGTGTTGCCAGATT
>OZ005650.1:237380216-237410216 GCA_963930645.1 Salticus scenicus
ATATTATCTTAATATTTAACTAATATGCTATTTATTATATGATAGTTTATATCAAATTATAAGTATTGTATAGTTAAAACGAAAATAAATAGATTATTATTGTTGTGTAATTTTAACAGGTATGTATGGCTTTTGACGCTATATAGTCTCGAAAACTAAACACAAGCCTGAAATTTCTTTATTAATTGACAAAGGAGAAATTAATCTATATTATATTAGATATTACCTTAATATTTTTTTCTATGAAGTTTTATCTACTTGAAGCAATACAATATATGATTAATAATTGCAAAACTTTGAATAAATACCATAAAATGCAATGGTGTTTATTCAATGTTTTGTAATTATTACTTTAAAACACCAGTTCTGTGGTGTTTTCTTATTATCAAAATATGATTGTTTTCACATCAATATTTAACATTAAAAATGCATAATATAAAAATATTAGGAGTTCATTTATTGATTCTGAAAATAATTTTCATAAAATTTCTTTAAACACATTTTCAGTTATGAATTGTTTCAAAACTAGTAACTTTTAGTGTTTCCTAAATTTCAAATGTACCATTCATGAAAAGCTTTTCATTTAATGGAAGTTACAAAAAAAAAAAAAAAAAAAAAAAAAAAAAAGATCCAGTCTTCTAAACCCTCTGAATTATATATAATTCTACGAATAAATAAATAAAATAATAAGAAATACATTACATTTTATAATATACCTATTACCATGGTTGTCAAATATGACCCCAACTCTTATTTAACATTTTGTTATACGTAAAACACTTTACCCAAAATTTTAAAGGAAAAAAAAAAAAGTAACATTTTACATTTAGTCATAACCTTTACGACAATTAACAACAACACAGCTATACATAAAAAAATATTGTTTTTTTTTTTTTCGTTTTTTTTTTTTTTTTTTTTTTTTTTTACTTTTTTTCTTTTTTCTTTTTTTCTCTTTTCTTTTTTTCTTTTTTTTTCATTTATCCTTTTCCATACCAATGGGTAGAGATGATCTCGGTGATATTTGAAAGACAAGACAAAGATACAGAAATACATTAAAAAAAAAAGTATTTATTTTGAATAATGATTAAGAAATTCATAATTAAAATATATATATATATTAATTTTGAATAATTTAAAGTACATTATTTTTATTTTAGGACTATGATTCGGGGCTCGCAGAGTTCCTAAACTTTTATGCACGATTTTTTAATTTTTCACCACAATTTCAAAGCAGTGACTTTTTAAAAATTATATACACTGAGAAAAAATATATACTGCCTTCATCTGCAACGAATAAGTATGTTATGCGTGCAAAGTAACTAAAGAAAATGAATAAATGAAATGCTCGAAGATTTCTAGTCTCTACTTTTCTAGATGTTGAAACAATGTTAGAAATATTATAAATCTATGAATCTTTTGTAATGCGAGGAATCCTCGTTTGATTTCCTGTAACTGGGTAATAAACCAAAATTATGGATACTAAAACTATCCTCTTGTCTTCACATTATTTTGCAGCTATTTTTAAATAAAACTGACCATTACAAAATTTGAAAACGCTCTAGAATTCTAATAGAAGTCTGTAGAAATCGCTATCAAAGAATTTATGAGTATAACATGGAATCAGTGCTGCCAGATTGATTGACTTTTCATTCAACAGCCACCAATAATTTTGAGAAGTGATATTTAATGTACATAATTGACGATTAATCTTCTATAATGTACATCAAAAATCACTTCTCAAAATTATTGGGGACTATTAAATAAAAAAGTCGCGCAATCTGACAACACTGCATTGAATATGGAATTATTTTTAACAGAGCCACAATTTATTTTCTATATGTCAGTCACAGAACTTCTTCTCAGTATAGAATTAAAACCTTCAAGAAAAATTTCTTTTTAAAAATAGTGGTGGAACAAAATAAAATGCACAAAATATTTCAGGCGCGTTGCGAGCCATGATTTATTTAAATTACTAGGGGGCTCTGCCCCCTGCTCGCTCCGCTCACCAACCCCCGAGGGAGGCTTCCCCTTCCCCCGACTCACTTTACTTATTAACACATGCAGAGCTCTGCCCGCCTATTCACTGCTTTCCTTTCACTGAATAGGAATATTAATAGTGCATAACACAAGATAAAAGCGGAGAATTATTATAAAAATTCCCATATTCAATGTCAAATAGAAATATGTAATATTTAATAGCACATTATTTAGATTTTTTATTATTTTTATGAAAATTATGATAAAAATCAGTTTTTTTTTTTCTGTTTTGAGTGGAAAGAAATTCGCAATATCTCGACCATTTTGCATTACAACTTTTAGTATATGACCGTTTTTACGTCTTTTTTACAACCATAGATTTGGACCGCGGTATCCCAGTCGGTAGAGCGCAGAGCTCGTAGTTTGAAGATTGCGGGTACGGTACTCGAGCTGGTCAAAGACCGTCGTGTACACTAATGATGGCTGGTGCATGTAAAATCTGTCGTAGTCGCAATGTCCTCCATGTTTCCATCAAAATTGTACCTTTGGGGATCACCGAAGAGGGGAGCCATTCCCTCCGTGTAGGATAAAATATGTGGTGGCATCTGTCTCTGAACCATCTTTAGGGGTGAGTCCCAGACAGTCGCCAACTATCCATAGCGCAGTAATGGTGCGACTTAAAACCCAACCTACTTATCTACATACCTACCTACCTACAACCAGGGATCATATTTAAATTTTCCTGTGTAAGAAAATTAATTTTCTAAAAGTAGAGAAAAAAGTCACTTATAGCAACATTGTCATTTCTTTTCTTTCTTTTTTACAACCATGGTTTCTGGCTGCTGTACCCAAGTCAGTAAAGCGCCGAGGTAATAATTGGAAGAGTACCGATTCGATACTTGAGACGTGCACACTAAGGTTGGCTAGTGCACCGTCGTGGCAGCAAATTCCCCCATGTTCCCATCAAAACTATACCTCTGGGGATCACCAAAGGGAGGGAGCCATCCCCTCCGTAGAGGATCAAAATTAGGATGGTATGTCTCCGGAACATACCTAGGGGGGCGCCCCAGACCGTCGCAAATTACCCATAGCGCAGTACTGGTGCGACGTTAAACCCAACCTATCTACCTACCTACAACCACGGATAATATTTTAATTTTCCCGTGTATTGTAAAATGTCTTCATCTGCATGACAGAAGAACAACGTCACTGGGCAAAGCAGGACATTTTGGTCCCGCCGTTTTGGTCCCACCACTTTGGCCCCGCCATTTTGGTCCCGAGGAAATTTTGGTCCCTGGCCATTTTGGTCCCGCTAATTTTTTGCTATTTTTTAAATATATATCAGTTTTTTAATATGATAGCCTATTTGTTGGTATGGGAAAATTGAAGTGCTCTTAGAATATCTTCAATTAAGGAATATCTTATAGGTAAATTCTTATATGTAAAATATATGATTTTCTTATTTTTCTTATTTATTAATTATTTCGGGATAGATGTCAATTACTGAAGCATGTCAATCACTGCACCAACTACCCTATATATATATATAAATATATGTATGTGTGTGTGTGTGAGAGAGAGGGGGGGGGAGAGATGCGTTTCATTCGATTTGATTGTGATTTAATTTTTATCATTAATCTAAGCGGAATTTATTTCAAAATCTGTGTTACATTAATAATAATACAAAAATGCATGTTTGTTTGTCCATGATACTTAATTATTTTAATCATGTATATATGTATATAAATTACTTTTCTTTCAATTACAATGATTTTATTTCAAAAATGAAAAAATGTAAGTAGTCCAATATTTAATCAACTGTGCGCATTGCAAGCATCAAAGTTTGGAAAATGTTGATGCACAATTTTTAGCTTAATCTTATGTTTTAAATAATAATAATAATAACAATAACAATAAATATCTGTCTGATATGACTCTGTGACTAAAAGCAATGCCCACATCGAAATCTCTGAAGCACTTTGGGATTCGTTTCACACCTGTTTCTACAACAGACAATTAAAAGGAATTTCACTGTTTTGTTTCAACGCATTTGAAAAGAGAAAAAAAAAAAGGGGGGGGGGGTTCTAATCGAAATTTTCTAACAATATTGTAAGGGATTATAAGGAAGGAAAAATGCTTTTACAATTCTGTGTGATGTATAACTATTTTCTGTGTTTGACAAATGCACCCCGATTGACAGAGAAGAAAATGACTCAAGTTCAGCAGATCTGTACAAAGCTAATCCTGAGATCATTATTTAGGCTCCTCGTATCTTCTTTTATTATTAAACTCTAACATTTAGAGAATGCTTGGCTAAAGCATCGATTTTCTATAAATTTTGTATTCGAACACTCTCAATTTGAATGTGATATTTACGAGCCGCATTGCAGTGTTTTATTTTAAAAATCTTGTATTTTATTTAAACTGAAATTTTCAGGACTTTGATAAATTAACAATGTTTAGATCTTCGCTGATATCTAATACCCTATATCATTCAAAATTCACTCCGAAATAATAAATTTCCTGTTCAATGTGTCCTATAGTTACACCGTTTTCAACAAAGGCTGTAGCTATTTAAATCTCCAGTTGTAAAAATTCGTCTAAGTTCTCTTTTGACCGAACTTCCCTCATGTATTTGCTGTCCTTTTTCCTTTATCGTACAAAGAAAAAATCGAAATCTCAAATTTTTAGACGTTTTTTCAGATTTATTTGTTACTACAACTTTCTGTTACAAAATAATAATAATAATAATAATAATAATGATGATGATGATGATAATTTTGACTTTTCCTACCCCCTTGTTTTCAAGTCAAATAACAAGAATTAGAAATATGAAAAAATAATTTCGCTTTTTTTTTTTTTTTTTTTGGTAATACTTTGATTATTCCTGATATCGGGACCAAAATGGCGGGACCAAAGCGGCGGGACCAAAACGGCAGGACCAAAACAGCGGGACCAAAGTGGCGGGACCAAAACGGCGGGACCAAAGTGCCATGTACCCGTCACTGGGAGAAACTTTTTTCAAGGTGGCACCTTCATAAAACTGTCGTTTTTAGTGAATAAATTCTTTAATTAAAATGATAGAAATTTCTAAACAGCTGAAATGTCTCCCTTGAAGTATTCCGAACACATTGATACCTCTCATGACGCGAAGGACCCTGACTTCCGCAGGAAGATGCTGTCGCAGACAAAAGAATTTGACACCAGCGAGAGTAACTTTTATTTTAATATATAGAGAAAATAATGATAATCTCTTTCTTTTTTTTCCTACATTTTTTTTTCTTTTATTAACAAATATGTAAAATATGCAAAATGTATTTCATTAAATATGTCAAATTTTAAAAATGTGACATTATGTATTCTTCTATAAAAAGTATTTTTTTTTTCAACTTCAGTATAAGTTAAAAATACGTTCAAGCTCATTTTAGGTATGCAGGACGAACGATAATATTAATATTTATGGCATTCATTTCACTAAAAGTCCTCATGAAAAAATTCATTACGAAACAGGATAACACCATAAATGCCAACATTTTAATTTATTCCGGAGTATTTTTAGCTCCGCTTTTATTTCATACCACTTATTTTTTAAGAGTACTTTTTTTCTTATTTTATCGAAGTTATACAATGGAGAAATATTTTCTATAAATAAAGTGGTGCGAAAAAAAAGCGGAGCTAAATAAACTCCGGAATAAATTAAGTTGGCAACTTTGGATAACACCAGTCCCTACATTTTATGCTATGAGAAATGCAGATGCTATACTATCCACAGCTGAATTTTTTACAAAACCACATCTAATGTAAAATATAATAAATTGGTCATATAACAAAAGAGATGTACATGGGGCTCTTGCATAAAGACCTTATTACTACACCTTTTATTGTTTATGAATTTTTTAGATCCACGACCTCCTGGACCTGGTCTAGTTTGTAGCTAGACCTTGAGGAATAAGCCACAACAACAACAACAACAACAAGAGATGTGTAATGAAATTCTAGCGAAAATATTGAAAAAAAAAAAAAAAGAAAGAAAGAAAGAAGGAAGAAAAAAAACAAAAGAAAAAAGATTTTTTTTTTTTTTAATAATAAACTATTTATTCTCGTTACAGTACAGGACTCACATAATATAGAAATTGCCAGTTAATGAAATTAAAGTAATGGTCGTTTGATTTTCATCAAATATGTGGCTAGAAAAAAATGTTCACAAATCTCTCTTTGCATATGATTCGATTATGTTGAAATCAAACGCCAAAACAGATCTCATGAAAAGCTTGCACCAACCGAAATACAGGGGGAACCAAACACCTTTGACATATTTTTAATTTTATCAAATTTTTAATTAAGTTATGTGATTTCGGTTTTGCGCTATAATGCTTCTTTAGATGAAAAGTCTCGTTTAAGCAAATAAAAATGAAAATTCCAAATTTTACTCATAGATGGCACTGTAGTTTAAATACATCAAGAAAAAGCATAAGAAATTCAAGGCAAGCAGTTAAGGAAGACATATTTTATGAAATTCTCAATAATATTTCAATATGTGTTCACTTTATAGCTCGAATCACAAAATATATGGTAATCCCATTTAATCAAAGTGTTCAGTGGCATTGATCAATTGATTACTATTCTATACTGTTATGGATTTAAAACACATTAAATCTAAATTTTTATTAATCTTTTATAAAACTAAATAGAAATAAAAACAAGAGATAAGTGTTTTATCCTAATACGAAGAAGATTGTGCAACGTATTGATTAAAAAACACAAGGGAAAATTCAATTTTTAATAGCAGTAAAATAAAAATATTTTACTGCTATTAAAAAGTTTTTTTTATACATATATGTGTGTATTTTTTTTTTAAGCAAATATATATTTAAACACAATATAGAAGATTTTAATTTTTCACACAAAGAACAATGATTTTTGTATTTACATTTTTGAATAAAAAACATATTTTTACTATCCTACATTTTTAACTTGATGTGAACAATGCTTTGGGATATATTTAAATCTAAAGGAACTTTAACTTAAGTTTTACTGTCGTTTTCAAAGTTAAAATTATTCACTTTAAACATCACCGCGAAAAAGTTATAAAAGTCAGAAAATAACCTTTCATCAGAATATATATATTCTGATGAAACTTTAAAAATAGTTTAACAGACATGCCAAGTGCTGTTATTAATCTGAGAAGAGTGATGTTTCACCTTCAAGGAACAATAAAAATAAATATGCTGCGTTTCATTAAGCTAAGAACTACCGTTAATTTAAAATGAGAGAGAAGTTTGTAAACTGAACTTAATTTCTGTTAAGGAAGCTATAGTTGTTAATGTAATAAAAGCAGCAATATACAAGTGCGTTAAGTATTTTAAAATTATTAAAGCTATGTATTTCTCACAATAATAAGATACTGAAAACTCTTTTGTTTTACTAAATACAGCTTATATTAACGTAAAAAAAATAATGAGAATGTTATTTAAAGAATACTTTTCCTTTTCTGTATGTGCTGATTGAATATTTTGAAATAAAATAAATATAGTTTTTTTTTAATCTATATTATTTATTCTTTAAAAATCAAATATTATGAATTTAAATTTTTTTAGAGCATAAAAGTTCAATAGTGTTTGAAATTGTTATGTTTAACCTTCAAAATGATAATAATCAAGCGCTTTCTTAAATACAAATTTAATATGTTATTAAATCTTTATGTTATTTTATAAATGTGTAATCTAGTATATTTACTTAGTATACTTAAATATGGGAAAATTTTTAAATATACATAACATATTTGGAATAAAATATGCTTATATGAAGTTATTTTATTATGTAAGTTTTAACTGCTTAAATGTTTATTTAACAAAACTGAACTAGCATATTTTATATAAAAATAATATAGTATGTTATATATAAATAATGTTGTATGTATTATTTAAGATTCTTTTTCTAAGCTACTCAAAAGAATTGCGATATATCGCGATGAGCCGACACTCTTTGTTTAAAACGTGTGTTTCTGAGCAAGCTTTACTCTTTAGAATTGATCAGGCGCAATATAACATTAAATTTGAACCTGACAAACTTGGAGGTCAATCAGTGGAAAGTTGGTTGGTTGGTTGGGGGGAATAATGCCGATTGACTGCTCTAGGGTCCTAGGCCTGATGGGGAGTGCCCTCCGTCGGTGATCTTTCTAAGGGGTCCTAACGCGTATTTACGCAAGTTTCCAAAAACCATGGAAAACTCCGAACAGCTAGGCCAACGAGCGTGATATGGAACCAGTCAGTGGATGTAACACAGCTAGGAATATTGTATGCACAAAACGTCTGATCCATTTGTGTTTCGTTTTCAGATGCATAATCCTGCTGAAATGCGAGGAATGCCCATGGAAGAGGACAGTAGATCGGTCATCTCGGAGAAGTTAAGAGGTAAACATTGATTGCGAACACATGTAAGTACCCCGAAGCTCTTACAATGGCTCGGAGAGGTTAAAAAATTTACTTTTCATATGCTTCCAACTCCACTTTTTATATTTAGCGGAATGAAAACAGGAGGGGTTTTATCTTGGAAGATACCTCCTATAACGGCGATGTTTACATCAGAATGTTCTGGCAAAAAGTGTGCCATCACATTCTGCTGTTAAAAAGGAATAATTTACAACAGAAACATCTGTAAAAGAGTCTCTCTCAACAGATGTTTCCACTGTAAATTACATTATTTAGCAGCATAATGTGCTGTCACCTTTTTTGCTAGCATATTCTGCAATAAACACAAACGATATTTATGCAGTGCACATGTTGCTACAATTATACAAAAAAAAAATATATATATATATATATATCGTTTAGTAAGTCTAACATACTAGAGGATTTTTAAAGCGTTCCAAAAGTACTTTCATGTTAATATGACCGCTAATTCTTCTCATAAATTTAAAAGAAAAATAAGGTATGAGTCTAAGTTAGAGTTATTACAGTAATTATGCTATTTATAAGTTATTACACCAGAGTCATGTTACAAATGCTTACATTTTCTCCATTAAAATAAAAAAAAAATCCTTAAATATGTTTGAAAAATATTTTATTGATGTTAAGCATTATACAACATTATTTTATTATATTTTAAAATATACATTTCTTTGTTATATTGTTTAGATTTCAATGCGTTTAAGTTTTATAGATTAAATTAGATTACATTTTCCCCTTTCAATTCTTTCAGAATATTTTAAAATTGATTTTATTTATATTCTTATTCTTATAGGATGTGCATGATTATTTTATCACATCTAAACTATGAACTAAATTTTTAAAAAGATAAAATATATATCTGAAATTTATAACTACTGTAAATTGAAGTACCTCTCCTCTTTATACATGCAGCAAAAAAAAAAAAAAAAAAAAAAAAAAATTGCGCACAGAAACACGTTCTGTCTGGCAGAAGGAAGTAATTTAGTTATAAATTGCACTTAATTAATTAGTTTTGTTTCTCTTCAGATTTCTACGAAAGTGCTGATTGAATGTTTAAAGGAAAACTAATTAATTTTCAAATTTGTTTCAGCTAATTATCTCACGTTTTTGCAGATAATAATCAGCTTTTGTATCTGAAACTTTAGAATCGAGTTAAACAATTAAGTTTTTAGAGGTTTTATTTTAAAAAAAAAAAATTCAGTCTAGTTGTATTTTAAAATAAACCTCCTTTAAATAATGCAATCCCCCCCCCTTTTTTTTCTATTTAAGAAAAAAAAAATGGAATCACAAGATTGGATTTTTTTTAAAGTTTTATAATAAAGGAACTATAATAAATAAATCATAACGACGTCATTTAAATGGCATCTTTAGAAGTAATGTCATTTTTTTTAAACCTTTGACAGCATTTGTACTACAGTTGAAGGTATGCTAACATTTCTAATAAACTCCGAAGTATTGTTCCATCCCGCCTTTCTAAATCACCACTTTATTTGTAGACTATTGTTTTTTTCAATATGTAATTACATTTAAAGAAAAAGAAAAGGAAAAATATTCCACAAAATGTGGTGTAAAAAAATGCCAGATACTAGCAAACTTTGGAATAAATCTGAAATGTTGGCATGTATGCCGTTGGCAACGTTATTATGTAATGATATCACATTACTCTCACTTAATTCGTAGAAATTATTTTTCGATGTTAAGTACTTCTTTATTAAAAAAAAAAAAAAAAATCTGGAGTGACTCCATTCGACTTTCTGAACATTGAGTAATTAACAGTTTTGTAGATAAAGTAAAGAAAGAGGAGTTGTTAAACAAACAAAACAGAGAAAACCATAATAGAGTGTTTGAGTATTTTTCTCAATATGTTACACGATGTTTTATTTAACGCTACTGAAATTTGAGCCCATGATCATAATGATAAAGAATTTTTCGTTGTGTCCCTGTAAAAACCTAAAAATGCTAGATTCACCAAAATGCTTATATTTAGTGTAACAGTGATTTATAATATTCATATACATTTTCAGCTCAATTGAATAAGGCTTTTAGATGCTATTGCATTTTTAAAAATTTGGTCTCATAGTCCATAATAATAAAGAATTTTTCTTTGTGTCCCTGTAAAAAAAATGTAAGTGCTAAAATCACCAAAATCTATACAGTTTGTGCAACTGTGGACTATAACATGTGTACAATTTTTTTGCTCAGATTAATAAAGTGTTTAGACGCTATCGCACTTTTAAAAATTTGGCCCCGTAGGCAATAATGATACAGAATTTTTCCTGGTGTCCCTGTAAAAACACTATAAGTGCTAGATTCACCAAAATCTATAGGGTTTGTACTATGGTGACTTACAATATACGTACCAACTTTCAGCTTATTCGAACAAAGCGTTTAGACGTTAGCGTGTTCACTCACAGACATACACACATACACACACACATACATACACACACACATACATTCATCATCGTAAAAATAGTGAAAACGGACTCAGGGGACCTCGAAACGTATAGAAACATCAAAATCTCAATTTCGGATTTTTGACATGATTTCAATACTTTCCTCACTAGTGCTCGGAAAGTAATAAATAAATGATGAACTTATGTAAAGAATGTTTTTATATAAACTACAATCACATGAATTTGCTAATTAAATATAAATGTGTACTTTAATTATAAATACAACAAATAGTAAGCAATGAGAATAAATAGTAAACAACATTTATTTTAATATCTGTGAATTGGTCTTATAGCGTTGCATATTGTTCTTACTGCATTTAAAATATACTGTTTTTTTAAACATGATATTTATATGAAGATTATATTTTCTTAGCATTTTATAAATGTTTTTACTTTAAACGTTTTTATTTTATTTTATTTACTTACTTGCAAATTGAATTTCTTAATTATTGAAGAGATCGTAAAATTATCTTAATGCATTTCACATTATATGAAACAAAAGTATATTTTAGAGAACATATAATATGGGATAATTTTAAATTATTTAGCTTTCACTTTTACTTTAGTATCGTATCTTATTAAATGCTTAACATGGTAATTCTCAAATTTTACAATTGCAGTATTTTTATGCCAAACGTATCTAATTTAATTATAAAATTTGTTATTAAATATTAAGGAAGTTCATAAACTATCTAATGAACAAATATATTATATCATCATTATAAATACAATTCAATTATCAACATGTTAAATACAAGATATGCTATAAATTTTATATAAATTTTGTCAGTAATGATTCATGTCTGTTACATTTTGTTTAATTTTGGTCATAATGTTCTGCATATACTGAAAAGCCGCATTAAGATTTATCAAAGTAAAAGATATTTTAAATTTAAAAGAAATTTGCTGAAATATTCTAAATATTTATTTTACGAATTTCTATAAACTTAATAAAATCTTTTTGTAAAAAAATAGAACCGACTCCAAAAAGCAACTACTATTCAAAAAAAGAAAAAAAAATGTATGAAATGAAAGTAAATTGCTCCTAAAAGTGTAAAATAATTTCCTTCGCCAAACAACCTATAACACTACAATTAATCATAACTTTTGAAGTCGGCGCAAAATTAAATAAAATTTAATTAGTTTTTAAAGGTCTGTTTATAGATCGGTAGCAACAAATGCTGTTGTCTCGAAGGATCCATTTTCATGTTTCCTTTATTATTTTATCACTGTATATAATTGGTCCATTGGTAGCATCTACACAGAACAGTGAACATTCTTCACAATGCGGTATTTATGTTTCTACGAAGTTAGAGTTTCCTTTGCAAATTTGGTATAACTTTGATAACTATCATCCTTGGTGGCTTTTGGATTTGGCGTTCAAAACGTATTGCAAAAATATACACGCAAGATGTATATTTTCATAATATATTTTGTACGAAGTATTATTTCATATTCTTGATTGCTCTCATAATATGCCTTATCAAATTAATCATGATATTCCGAAGAAATTAAATATGTTTGCCAGATAATTTTGCGATTTTTCTTTCACCAAGGATGTCAGATACCAGCATCTTCGCCAACTTTTGCTGCTTACGAAATCTTATTTGTTTTTTTTAAATCAAAATAGTTTTCGGCTGCGTTTTGCAGGTGACAGTGTGAGATGTGTATTTTGAATAGGAATTGATTTTTGTTTTGAATAAAGATATCAATTTATTTTGCGCCGACTTCAAAAGTTATGATTAATTGTAGTGTTATAGGTTGTTTGGCGAAGGAAATTATTTTACACTTTTTAGGAGCAATTTAGTTTCATTTCATGCTTTTTTTTTCTTTTTTTGAATAGTAGTTGCTTTTTGGAGTCGGTTCTATTTTTTTACAAAAATATTTTATTTTTCTCTTTTCAGTGAAAACTTATTCATATAGCAGAACATCAAAAGACGTTCGACGGCAGTTTCTTTAATCACAACTTCCAAGAAAAGTGACATAACTCAAAAAATTGTTTATGTCACTGAAAAATACATGAAATGCACCCAATGTGAACAAAAAAGTTACATCTCCACCTAGAAAGTTATCCACTCGAGAGACAGTTGTGCCAGTTGTATTCTAGTCAAGCTGATTTTTCTCAAATGCTGCATTTTTAAGTTGTGTCACTTTTCTTGCCTTTATCGGATAGGAGCAAAAAACTATCTGATGAATGAACATACGTTAAGTTAAAAAGTCTTTAGAAATGTAAAGAACAGATACGCTGTATTCGAAATCAAAAATTCTGTTAGGCATATATATTGAACTTTACAGTGAATAAGTGTCACTCGCTGCGCTGAAAATTGCGCAGCGTAAAGCTCAAACAAAGAGCAAAATATGCATTGCAGCTGACGGACAGAAGTTTCAACATCAATACTTACATACTGCTTTTACCAGTGTAGCTGCATGCGTTCAGCAGTTAAAGTGAGAACAGACTTTTGTGAGTATCCTGTAATTTGTTTATATCTCAATGAAATCATAATGAAGCCTATTTCAGGCCAAGAACATTACGACAACAAAAAAAGTATTAAAATTAAATCATCTCTAACGAAGTTATAAAGCTAAGAAATTTCAACAACAACAACAACAACAATGAGAAACGTGGTTTGTATTGAGAACCTCTTACTTTATGAAGTCGGTTTAAAACGTCTATCCGTTAATCGATGTAACCGCTTGCAATAACCATACTTTGAATTTTACATAGCATAAATGTCACCCGCTACGCTACAACATACGCAATGTCGTTCAAGTGTGCACAAAGTAGGAGATTGTGAACAAACAAATGCAAGTTTTAAGCGTTCTGTTTTTAGCATTAACGTCTAAACTATATTTTCGTACTAAATCGATGATGCTCTGCAATTTTATAATTCACTTTTTTCCCCTGTCTTGAACTGTTTCCGCGATAGGAACGCTAACTCTACTGTTTCCCACCAGGTGGCGCTGTAGGCGGTTGAATCGCGCAGCACATATCGACATTACTATACCTACATACCACTTTTATGACTATAGCTGCAGCTGTTCAGCAGTTAAAACTGTGGGGACTGACTTTTTTGGGCACCCTGTATTTTCTTTTGATCATAAAGATATTGCAATGGGACCTATTTCAGACCAAGACCTTTACAATAAAACAAAAAGCACCAAAATCGGATTACCTGTTCAGAAGTTATGAGCTAACAAATAAAAAAAAAAAAAAAAAAAAAAAAACGGTTTGAATTGAGAACCTCCTCCTTTTTAAAGTCGGTTAATTAGAGCATCTCTTACGAAATTATAAGCTTACAAACACCAACATCAACACATAGCTCGAATTAAGAACACCATCTTTTCTGAAGTTGGTTGAAAAGGACTTTGCGCTAATCGATGTGACCGCTTATAGTAACAGTACTTTGAACCACAGAGTATACGTGTCATCCGCTACGCTGCAAAGTGTGCAATGTAGTTCAAGTGTGCACAGTGTAGGAAATTGCGAAGAAACAACTGCATGTTTTAAACGTTCTATTTTTAGCAATAATGTCAAAAACTGTCTTTTCGTAGTAAATCGATGATGCTCTACAACTTCGTAATTAACTTTTCTCCCATCTTGAATCGTTTTTGAGATAGGAGCGCTAATTCCGCTGTTTTTCACCAGATGACGTTTTATTTTCCTTAGATTATAAAGATATTACAATGGGACCTACTTCAGACCAAGATCTTTACAACAAAACAAAAAGTATCAAGTAACCGTATTTTGAACTGTATAACCTATGTCTCACCAGCTACGCTACAATGTGTGCAATGTAGCTCAAGTGTGCATAGTGTAAGAAATTCGAACAAAGAAATTCACGTTTTTAGCATTGTATTTTTAGTATCAATATCTAAACTATCTTTTCGTACTAAATCGATGATGCCCTGCAATTTTATAATTCACTTTTTCCCCCTGTCTTGAACCGTTTCCGAGATAGGACCGCTAGCATAAATGTCTAAACTATCTTTTTGTACTAAATCGATGATACTTTTCAACTCTGTAATTCACTTTTTTCTCTAGAACCGTTTTCGAGATAGTAACACTAACTCCGCTATTTTCCATCAGGTGGCCCTGCAGGCGGTTTAACCTTGTAGTACGTGGCCACTTTGCTATACTTATATACTATTTTTAATACTATAGCTGCAGCCGTTTAGTAAAAGAGTTGGGACTGATTTTTTTGGGCACCCTGTATTTTCTTTAGATTGTAAAGATATTACAATGGGACCTATTTCAGACCAAGACCTTTTCAACAAAATAAAAAGTGTCAAAATCGGAGCATCCGTTCAGAAGTTATGAGCTAACAAACATAAAAAAAAAACATACGGTTTGAATTGAGAACCTTCCTTCTTTTTTGAAGTCGGTTAATAAAAATAAAGATAATCACTCACATGACTGTTTTTTTTTTTTTTTTTTTTTTTTTTTTTTTTTTTTTGAAATCATCATTAATCTGGAGTGTAAGCTACAAAAAGAAAAAGAAAGAGAGAAAGTCAGAAAGAAAGGAAAACGGAAAAGAAATAGAAAAAAGGAAAGAAAAGGAAAAACAGTTCTACATCGTATATAAAATATATATTGTTTTAAATATTAAAAAGAGACTTGGCGCTGGATAAATAAACACAGAAAAAATCTCCAACGTCTTGAGGTAAAAAGAGAAATGCTGAGTAGCAGACAGCTGTTTCGGTATTTAGCGTACTGTCTTCAGTGCATAAAGAATTGAGAGTGCTCCTATATAAAGGAATAGAATTAAGTGGAATGTGGGGAAATTGGTTAATAGGAACCTGGGAAACGGAGATTGTGAAAACAAACAAGGTCCAATAAATGTGCAATTTTCTAAGTATTGTTGGGAGAAAAACTATAATTTTAAATTTGATGTGGCTAAAATATTTTAAAAACTTATTCACTAAAATCTGCTGACTTAAAGCTACTCACGAACTCGTTTTCGTTGAAATTTTTACATCAATAAAAATATTAAAATATAGTTAATTGTGATTTCACTGTACCACATTTGTCTACTTTTTGGAAATTTCACATTTCGTTCACATTTTCTTAATTTCTTCTTCGTTTTCAAGAACTTCTGTTTCTCAGTTTCCTATTAGTCAATCCCCCTACATTCCGCGTAATCCTATTGGTTGATCAGAATCCGAACCCTTTCATATATACAGGAGTAATTTTCTCTCACTTCTTTATGCACTGAAGATGGTACGCTAAATACTACCGAAATAGCTGTCCGCTATTCAATATTTCCCTTTGGCATTCAAGATTTTAAGATTTTTCCTTTGTTCATATATATTATTTTAATCATCAATTGGTATTAGGATTTTCGCATGTTTTGTCCATTAGATAATGCATTTATCACATTTTATGTAATAGCTATATTTCACATACTCTGATATGTATTTTAGTATTACCTATTATTCTTCGACCACATTTCATGAGACCATGGAAGCATCTGCGCAAGTGCAAATCAACGAGTCCAATGCTACAAGAGGGGTGACAGTCAATGAGCAATAACAGAGCCGGGAATTATTGGACGTTTTTCAAATTTCAAACTGTCGGTCAAGCTGGAATCCCTCCAACATTTTGGACGCGTCCTCAACGCTAGATTTAGGATATGTGGCCGCACTGTATGCATGTTGTTTTTTAAATAAAAATAATCTGGACTGTCACGCACACGACTTTATCTTACCCTGCATTACAATACTCTAAAAACAAATTACAGTTTATGACATAAAAAAAAAACAATTTCTGTGTATAAACCTATGTTCAAAAGAATTAAGAACTAGATTTAGAAACAGTTTTATTTGATAAAATCTGTGTCAAGGGGTCTATTCAACTAAATCCCTGTTTCGATATAGTACGTACAATTATATAAATTTCAAGGCAGTTATTAATTTAAAAGTTTATCTCTAACTATTTAGAAAACTTTCACCCGCACCACTCCATAAAACGTGATCAAAACTTGATCAAACTTTTAGAGTGCAATCTCTCATATGAACTCCAAAATACAATATTTAATGTACTTGCAACTATTTTTTTTCTTATGCTTTCATGTTTCGCTGACAACAGACACACGTACGAAAACCAACCATTAAAATAATTGTGCTAATATTCAGGGAAATTGAAAACGCGAAATTACGCAATAAACAAGCGGCAGAAAATTTTACTATCTATTAGATAAATTAAATTAGACAGTAGAAAATTCTTTATTTACCGTATATGTACAAAGAATTAATTTTTATTACTGAACAGTTTTATTAGACATAGTAAAATATAGTAAAGCACTTCTACCAATTACTTTCAATTAAGAAAAAAAAATCGCTGAATTACTTGTAGCTCTTTACATATACTATAGTTTATATGCATATTACACTGTGTACTTAAATATAGTCCTTTATTAATTACTCATAGTACAACCTAAATTGCACTTCCAGCACTTTTTAAGTATAGTTCCAGAATATTCTAGTTTCATTGAGTAGCATTGTAAACGAATGGTGAAATATTTCCATACCATTTCCTGCACGAAACATGTTTTTATGCATATAAAAAACTCATTAAATTTTTTTTAATGCAGCCTATAAATGTTAAACTACACCTGCCAAAAATTTCGCCCATAGACATAATGTATTTGATTTTTTTTTTCACGTCCTTGTACATGTATCATTTGCTAGATCTCAACAAAAAGTTTAGTTTAGCATTCATATATGAAAAAGACATAGAATACCGAATTTGGATTTTCTACTATCATTTGTTTCTGACATATATTAATTATTAATAACAGACATACAGACAGACACACACACAAACACACACAGGGACCAACCACTAAAAACTTGATTTTTGGATTCAAGATACATCATAACATAAAAATAAAACAAAAATTGAATTTCGAATGTTTGTCCGAAAAACAATAATTTCTCCACAATATATATGGGTAAGAGAATGTAAAAAATACGGGTAATTTTCAGTATGTAATGAATGATAAGTGGTTAAACATTTTATTGTGTCTAACAAGGCGCGAAATTTCCGCTCGTCAGTGGCGCGAGTAAATTTTCTTTTTTGAAATATTATGTTTCAAGTGAAACAATATACGCTCAGATTATCGTGCCTCAATCTACCGGTTAGCACAAATGTTTTGAACCAAAACGTAGTCATTTATCGCTCATTATTTTTCTCCCCTCATGCTGTGAAGTTGAATATCTTAAAAGATTTAATACAGTGGTTAGGAATATTTTTTAATTTTACTATGCCTCTCTGTTAAAAGAAACAGCAGAAAAACTTATTAAGTGATTAATCTTATTAAACTGAGGGATATTCACATTATTAGATGGTTTTCCAGCAAAGGAAGAGCTGTAAGAGCTCTCTTGTAATTTTGGAATGCTATTGTAACTCAACTTGAACAGGGGGCCAGTGGAAAAGACAATGATAGTGCTAAAGCTAAGGTTTTGCTGAAAAGTATGAATGATTATAAATTTCTTAAAGTACTGTACTTTCTCTTAGAATTCTACAGTAAAGTGAATTTTTTAGGTGTGGAATTATAAAAAAAAAGAATTTATCATTTCATCTTTCAAAATAAAAATTGAACTTTGCACTTCAGTTCTGACAGATCTCGAAGCGATTGTTGGATCAAGTGAACAGGAGTTTTTGGACCAAGTATTCATCTTAGGGATAATTACGAATGTGTAGCTAACAAATACTGATACTGGGGAGCAAGAGTTTCAGACTTTAAGAGGTAGATTAATTAAACATGCAAATACATGCATCAAAGAAAGACTGCAATCTATGTCAACAGATGCGTTAACACCTTCGCATATTTTTGACACCTTGGTCTCCCAAAGAAAACGTTCTAGAATATGAGATAAAAAAAATAAACAAACTCTTATTGTACTTGAAACCAAGTCTCTTTAATAAAAAAGTGGATATTGTATTGGTCGAATGGGCAGAAATAAAGTTTATGTTTCCTTCGCTAACACTGAAACAGATGCTGGAGAAATTTTACAGTGAAAAGTGTTCAACAAGATTTCCCAATTTGTTCCAGATTCAAGTAGTTTTTGTGTTGTTCTACCAGTGAGCACAGATTCGTGTGAGAGAGGCTTCAGTTATCACAAAGGACTCAAAACTGCATATAGGAACTCCCAGAAGCAGGAGACACGGATGATTTGCTCAGAATTTCTGTTAATGGAGACACCCTTTCGACCCAACTGCTCTATTGACAAATGGCATTTCAGTGCAGAAAGACAGTGCTATACAAATATTAAGTGCTAAAAGTATGCAAACTTTTCCTTACGTGAATTTTTTAGTATTATATGACAATTTCTGGAACCACTGAAACATCATTATAACCTTGTTTTGAATTACTCTGTTCTGCAAGAAAATCGGCCCTAGCACCATTTTTCCAAATTCCTGTGTAAAATGACCTCCTGAATCCGAATATTACGGCCATTTCGACCTATCATCCACCTTTGTTTGGTGACACCTCCCTATTTTTATCACTTTTCGGTAATTTTATGGCTATAAATTTTATTTGTAGGGGCAAAAAGGATTATTTTAACTGTTAAATATCTTCTGCAAGGCTACAAAAATGAAAATTTCTAAATCATGAATATTTGCAGCAAGGGGGAAATTTAGGGGAGGGGGATTTGCCACTGAAATTATAAATAACCTTTATTATATTTATTAACCAATTATTATTTATTATTTATTATTTATTATACATTATATATTTTTGTTTTTAAGTGTTAAAATAAGTCTTTTTCATTCTCCAAATCAAACTCATGGCCATAAAATTATTGAACAGTGATAAAAATTGGGGGAGGGGTTGCGTCCCGAGAACACGGCGGGCGATTGGGCAAAATGAGGGTCACATTCGAATTCAGGAGGTAATTTTACATATGAATCAGCATGAAAGGCATTAGGACTCGAAAAAAAAAAATTATTTTTTTGCAACGCAGTGTTATTATTGCATTTCAATAAATATATTTCAGTTTTTCCTCTTCTACTTTCTTTTATGATTTCGGTCACGAAAGGGTCCTCTATATTACAACATCTGTTAAAATTTTTAAAAATATGTGTCTTTTTCATGAATGTAAGATAGTGACGAGCAAAAACTTTAGTTTGGCTAGTATCTCTAAAACTGAAATTTCATGCCCTGGCTCTAATGTATTTTATATTACATTTCTTTATGAAAGACAGTTTTGGCAAATTTAATACCATAATTTCTGGTCTATAATCCGCAGGGGTCACATATATCGGTTTTACAGCAGAAAATTTAATTAACAGTCGGTATATATTTGTCCGACATATTTCTTCGTATAAGTATAGACTTTTCTGTTAATTAAAATTTCTGGTGTAAAATTGATTTGTCTGATCTCTAGAATATACGCCAGAAATTACTGTATTAAACACACTTTTATGAAAATGCTTGTATATAATTTTGGCACGTCTGACGACATCTTAAGTAGTATTCCGAAATATTGTAAGTGTCAACATTTTTCACACCACTATTTTTGGATGTTATTTTTTTCTTATATTATCATAACTGAATTTGCAGACTATTACACTACAAAGATATTGATATGAAAAAAAGGGGGGTATTAACAATATTGCGGAATATTAATAAGAGTTGTAACAGTTGTGTTTTGATGCACATTGCCGAAAGATTAAAATGTAATATCGCGCCTTTCATGATTTAAGTAATTAATGTATGAACTTTAGTTATGAATCCATGACTTCTGGAAAAATGTAATTTTTAGATACTAAATTGTCCCTAGTGTTTTACAAAATTTCCCGTTTATATATAGAAAAACTACGTTTCTGTACTTCAAGATGTCTATCGACATGCCATTTTTGGCAACTTTTCAACCACTATATTAATATAGTATTTTTTGCCTTAATTAATCATAGAAACTTTCTACAGAAGATTACTATATGAACATAATGGTAGTAAAGTCACGACAACAATATGGGAGTAGATACCCTGTATGAGAATTGTAACTGCTCGTTAAAATGTAGAAATGAATTTGATTGGTTATCGCCAAGAAAAATGTTTACTTATTATTAAAACAGTCTACATTCGTCACTTATTTCTATTCCATTCATAAAATAGGTGTAAAATGCGAGTTCTTTTCTATTCTAAGATTCTAAGACGGAAGGTGGCCGCTCACCACTATGCAGCGGTTTTGAGCGATTTTAACCTTTAGAGAGGGGCTCCGATGGCACTGTAGAGATTCAAAAGAGCCCGTGTCTAAAGATTAAACCTCCTCCGTTGTTTATTGCTTAAACAGAAAAAAGATTACAGAGGTTGCCAAAGCGGAGCTTTCACACGACAGAGGGCGACAAGGTAACAAGAACATAAAAAGAAGAACGGACCCTTGCTCCCTTATTATCGCTATTAATTTTAAACAGAAAATTAGAATAAGTGCTTAAAAAAAAATTCAAAAGAACTTTTATTTTTATAATGCCCAAAAATAAATCAAGCATTAAACCAAGTATGAAATATTATACTAAAGTGAAAAGAAAAAAAAGTAAAAATGTATTTCTTAAAAGTGTTTTCATATTTTTCAAGGAAGAACTATTTTAAAATTTATCATCAAATCAGAAATGTACTTACTGTATCATAACTTAAATCCTAATATTTTTAAACTACATTTTAAAGTGTTTTTTAAAAGTATTTTCATGTTTTTCAATGAAGAGTTACTTTAAAAGTTAACATCACTTAAGAAATTTTATTTGCTATATGAATACTTAAATCCTAATATTTTTAAACTACAGTTTAAATCCAATCACGAAAGGTGATTTAATGAGAACTTTTATTATTATTATTATTATTATGATTATTATTATTTCAATGTTTAAGACTGAGAGTGATAATAATAGTGTGTTTTCTAAAAATCCCTAGAAATATATTTTGACATTTTAAGGATTGATACAGCGCTATTCTCTAACAACAAATATTTTTCAAAATTTATTGTATTAGGTACAGAATAGGGTTTCTGGGAACGTCAACAAGGCTTATTGCTTCCTGCTTATTAGGTAACTTATATTTTGATAACGAAGTCGCAGTGTAATAGATTGTGGTTCATAACTTGGCATTTATGTTGTGCAAAGTAGTAAATTTTTCACTAGAAGGATTATATAACTAGTCTCTATAACCTCTTTTTATTCGGTTTAAATGTAAAGTAAAAATTTATATTATCAAAATAATTTAAAATTTCATGCTATACGAAAGAAATTCAAATAATCTGGTGTGTCACTCACAAAACTTTCTCAAATCAGCGATTTAATACTCTAAAGATAGATTGAATATTTAGTCTTAAGAGCAATAAGGTAAAATAATGAAGTTTAATGTACTTAAAAAATAATCTGAAATAGGTTTATGAACAGTTTTATTTGATATGTAATTCTGTTTGTTGATATATAATTTTTGATATAATAATTTGATATATAATTCTGTTGTTGAGGGGGGGGGCTACCGCCCCCCTCAACACACCTTTCAATTATACTGCCTACAATTATTTTTAAAAAAATTAGACTGTTACATATTAATTTGCTTTTAAACTTATCAATCTTAATAAAATTTTTAAATGGTATACTAATACGAACTACAAAATAACAAATTTGAATTTCTTGCACATTATTGTTTTTAAATTATGCTGATAACAAATATACATGCAGATCAATGTTAAAAATTGGACTTTCGTAATCAGGACACCTCAAAACGTGATATTATAAGAAAATAGTGTTTAAAATGGAAATTCAAAGCATGCATTGTTTACAGCACAGGTAGGAACAATTCCTGAGCAGTGTTTGTCTACATAGTAAAATATAGCAAAGCACTTCCATCAATTACATTCAATGGAAAAGACCGTTTAGCTCAATTTTGGGTAACACTGTATGTTATGTACAAACAAAATGCACTTTAAACTGTGTTGTGTAATGAGTCTTATTTGAAAAAGCTCTAACACAAAATGAATTACCATTCCAGTGATATCCATGCATAGCCCCATACAGAAATACTTTGGGTATCTCTGTAAGTGAATGTTGAGTGATTTCCATAGAACAATCTACACAGAACATATTTTTTGTGCATATAAAAAAAATGTTCTTTCCGTTTTCTTATAGTCATACTATAGATGTTACACTGTACTTACCAGAAATTTCCCCACAGACATAATGTATTTGAATTCTCTTGGATGGTCCTGTACACGAAACATTTGTTTGATTTCAACGAAAAGTTTAGTGTGGCATCCCTATATGATACACCTTTAGAGTACCCAGCTTGGAATTTCTTCTACTATTTGTTTTTGAGATATGCTCATAGCAGACCGACACACACCACACACACACACACACACACACACACACATGCGCGCAGGCAGACACACTCACAGACACACAAATCGATCACTGAAAACCTGCTTTTCGGATTCAGGAGATCTCAAAACTTGTAAATATAATAAAAACACAGTTTCAAAAATTTGACCAAAAAAATAATACTTTCTCTACCATTATACGGGTAAGAGAAAGTGAAAATGGGAGATTTTATGCAACATACTGCCGTTTTTAGTATTACCCAAATTCTCTTATTATGTTTCTGAATGTATATTAGTTTTTTTTTTTTTTTTTACATATGTAATGGGTGGCAGTGTGCCTATATTTTTTCATACGGTTTATTACTTTGCCACCACTATTTATTTTATTTCATTTTATTTTTTTTATGAGGTAGTGGTGACAAGAAAAGAACATACGCGTAAAAATATAGAAAAGGTGTGAGCATATTATAGCTGTAACTGTATTGTAGCCATAAGATTATTCTTAAACATTATAAACCATAGTCTTTACGAAAAGTTTTAATCGAATGGAAATATAGTCACTTCTTCATTTAACCTTTTTTTAACATTTAGTCGTTCAATATTTAATACTTTAGGTGGATATGTATCATTAATATCATTATAATGCAAAATAAAATGAAATAATTAAATAAAAATTTGAAATGACTAATTCTTATATTATGATAAAATAGATTGTTACTATAATTTTAGATATTTTCTCAACTGATGTCCATTTTAGTGCACTAAATTGGAAAATGTTTGATCAAAACTATTTAAAATATAAATGAAAAATTTATGTAATTAATATTTAATATAAAAATGTTATCTCATTTTAGTCTCGTAAGTTTTATAAAGAAATTATTTTTTTGAGTATCGTTCAAAAACTCTTTAAAAATAGCTACTCATCCCTTTATGTAAGTTTCATAAAATTGGTGTATCTAACCCTTTCATAAACAAAACACATATTATAGATTGATGGATAAAATTTTGAAATCTAGTGACTTCTATTGACAAAAAGGTTTTTATTACATTCATATGAATTTTGACTTTTTTCGTCAAACCTGTGGAAGTTGATCCATCAAATTTTTAGGTCTATTTAACTAATTTTTTTACAAACAGATAAAATTATTTATTTTCACTCACTCACCCTTAACCGTGCACTTTTGTTCTTAAAGTTCCAGAATTGTTTTTAATAATGTGAAAATTATTAGTTTAAGCAAAATTATTCATAAAATTAAATTATAAAATGCACAGAACTTTAAAGTATAACTTAAGTAAATACAGTTAAATTTCTTAAGATGAGGCTTTAAAAACATTTGTCAATCAATTAAGAACTTAATATATGTATAGAGTTTCCCATTTATAACTATGAAAATCAGCAATCAGGTATAAAATATCTATAATAATTTTGATTATAAATTAAGAATTTAGATGCACAATTAATCCAATTATATGAAAAATAGTCATAATAAATATATTTCCAAATAAATTTAGCTTAATTCACCGACTAATTGTTCGTAAAAGTGCATGATAAAGTACTATAAATAATAATTCGAGTTATGAATGATGGGAGTAATTTAATACCTTAAAGGTCTATAATTAAAGCAAATATTTTATGAACTGAAATAATTAGAAAATATTTCTCTTATTTATAAAGAAAATCAGTAATTCTGCAATATAAAATAAATCTTTATATTCTAAGGATGAACTAAACGGGTGAATTAAAACTGTTATTCCCAGAAATAATCATAAGGGAATTTTCAGTAATATGTACATTAACAAAAGGTGAATTTAATTAGTCACTTAGTTCACATCATTAAAAGTTAATTGATTCTTTGAAATAATCACTTTATTCATCGAAAATTATTGATGACATATTCAGGAGAATTATTATAGTTTCGGTGTGCTGCTTATTTTAAAGAATCGTTTATATTTATATAGATAAAATATTTTAATATGAATGAGGCATATAAATTGTGTAATACTGATTACACTGCTCTGCATGAAAATTGCCTCCAACACAATTTTTTCAAATTCTTATGTAAAATGAACTTCTGAATACGAATATGACGTCCATTTTGCCCTATCACTCACCGTTTTTTAGGGACGGCCCCCTATTTTTATCACTTTTCGGTAATTTTGTGGCTATAAATTTTATTTTATTTATTTATTTATTTATGTATTGGGGGAGAGGACTATTTTAACTATTAAATATCGTCTGAGGGGCAACAGAGTTAGAAAATCCTAAAACATGAACATTTGCGGCAAAGGTAAAATTTAGGGGGGATTTGTCACTGAAATTATCTATTACATTTCTTATATTTTTTCAATCTATTATTAATGTTATTTATTAAACATTATATACATTTTTTTGTTTGTAAGTGTTAAATTAATTATTTTTCATTCTCCAAATCAAATGCATGGCCATAAAATTACAGAACAGTGATAAAAATTGGGGGAGCGGGTGGTGTCCTGAGGAAACGGTGGGTGACTGGGCAAAATGGGAGTCATATTCGGGTTCAGGAGGTCATTTTTCATAAGAATCAACAAAAATGGTATCAGTGCTCGATTTTTTTTTTCAGCGCAGTGTTATTTAAATTTTATAGTTGATAAAAATTACAATTCAATATCATCTTACTGGAGATAATTTCCTTGGGTGCCACACAGCGCTATCGAAAGTTCTTTTAAACCCCAAAGCAGTCTTAAAACTTAGGTAATGAAACAGCCTTCAGTTGGTCGGTTACAAACTTTTGGTTGTTTTCGTGCTTCCTAACATAGCGACCACTGGGATAATTTGTAAATTTGGGGAAGAGAAGAAAGTTACAAAGACCTAAGTCAGACAAACAAAAATGCTGAGGACCAAGAAAATTGGTTTTATTGGACAAAAAATCTGTTTATTCAAATTGCTGCCTGAAGAGTTAAGTGAACATCTCGATGCTTTGTTGCCGTAATTGAAAACCCAGTTGTTCTTGATGAATCGTGGTATGATTCAAATTTAACGTTTCCCAGTTCATTCAGACAATTAGCCGACGGTCTAAAGGCTAAAGGTCTCTGATTTTGTAAATATTTTTATCAATTTTGACCTTCCGATGTATGATTATTCTTTATTCGAATCTTTTACTTATGTATTTTTTAAATGCATATGTCTTTGATATAAATGTGCCTACGTAGGTCTGAAGTTTTGCAAAAGTTTTCGTCACATTTTGTCCAAGTCAAAACAGCGAAACAAAATAGCACATTGTTGCTCGAAATTAAAATCGCTCATCTTTATAACCCACTAGAAAAAAAAAATTATTAACGCTTTGCCGGTCATATTTAATTTAAATCCTCTATTCAGTGTTGCGAAATATAGGGACATTTTTTAATCAGTATCCACTACTAACTTTTAACTGTAACGGCTGCACTAAACACTTCCAAGGTTATTCGTAAATTATGTATACCAAATATCACTCTTCAAAATTATTGGTAGAAGTTGAATAAAAGAGTCCCTAAATTTGGCATCGCTGTTTAGAGCGCTTTAAAGCGTTAAGGCCGGCAAAGGGTTACAGGAAACAATATATATATGGGCAACGAAATGACTAAGAATTGCAATTGCACAGAATTCTGGAAAATATATTCCACAAGTTTTAATGAATACGGTCGATGGCACAGAATTCTTCGAATTTTTCTTTTCAGTTCATTTAAAGGCAATCTGCAAAGGGCATAAACTGCTCGCGGAAAATCGGGAGTCTAATCCCACCCTTTTCTTAGAAAAAAAAAATACGTGAAACGATTGCTGAATTTTTCCATTTAAAAAAAAAGTGTTCAATTAAAGAACCTCTAAATATTCTGATATATATAAGATTCGTACCTCAACTTTTTTTTTTTTTTTTTTTTTTTTTTTTTTAAGGGTACTTTCAAGAAAGAGAAATTTCGGTCTTTTAACTACCACTATTTTTATAGAAAAATCCCTAACCTGTTTAATCATTACACATTACTATGAAAATGCCATAAAAGAAATTCTCTATAAGCAGAGCCTGATTAAGGGGGAAGCACACATCATTTATACTTACACCGTTATTTTTTAACAAATACTTTCCTCCTATAATAAACAGAAAATTCTCATTAAAAATTATTTTTAATGAATTCTGGTGTCTAATAACGGTGAGTAAATTGGATTGTTTTACACCGTTCATTTTTTATAAAAAATATTTCCTCGTCAAAGCGTGGAATTTCTATGACATGAAGTAAAAAATAATTGTAAAAATATTCCGGTGAGAGCGGAGATAATGTGTGCTTCCCCCTTAATCAGGCTCTGTCTATAAGAATAGTTGTAGCAAAAAATTCGGAAATTTTTCATCCTTGAAGGTGCCCTAAAAAAAGAAAAAAGAAAAAAAGGCAGTTACTGCAACCTATATATCTGTAACATCATTCAGCCTACTTTTTATATATTTTAATATGCAACCTGTTGCGAAATAATATCTTTCGGTTTTTGCATTTCTTGGTATCATTGAGATAAAATATTTATTTATTTTGGACAGTTATTATGTTTATTTCTACTGCTTTCGTATTATACTTTCTTTAATACCATATCAAAGTCTTTCTTTAATACCATATCATTTTATCTTCTTCCTATTTTAGTTGATGTGTTTTTTCTTTTTTTTTTAGGATTTGCTACTCCAGTTCTTATTGTTTTGTTAAATTTTTAGAAATACTTCTGTCATCTTCTTACTCAGAACATACTACATCATTCATTTTAGTAATTAGTTATTGAGTTTCCATTTTGTATAAACTTTTTTAAAAATTTTGTTTTATTTTTTAGCGTATTATCAAATTGTTTTTCGGTAGAGGAAATGTATGTATCATTGCTCAGAAAATTGTTTATTTTCTACAATAAAATAAAATAGTTAGATATTCAGGTTCACCAGAAAAGGACGGTTTTCATTTTTATTCTCTAGATGAGAACTACCACTTTGAAAATGGTGCAAAAATTGCGTTTTAGACAATCAAAACTGTACGAAAGGCACAGATTCAAAGAAAACTAAATCACATTTTTACAACCCATATTTTAATTTGTGACATTTTACATGAACAGAACATTTTTTTTTTATTCACTGATAGGGCAAATACGAATTTCTTATATTAAATCTGTTAATAAATCACAAAGATTTCATTATGGTATGTCACAGATTAAATATCATTTCAACTTTTTCACACTGGTATTTATTTTCAATTTTTGTGCATAGTTGGATACTTTTAAATAAATAATTAGTATATAGTTTAAAATTATAATAAAATTACATGTTGCAATTTACGTAAATGTAAAATAAACAACGAGAAAGACACATATGTTCACTAGCTCACATATGTTCATTTGCTCCAATGCAGACACAAATAATTTGACGAAACTGGAACCGAGTGAGTTGTTTAATTGGTTACTATAAAGTATTAAACAATAAAGCAATTAATATTGTGCAATCGCAATCTCTACAAAAGGATCTGAAAATAAAACATTACGTACAAAGCATTTCCTAGATCCACGCAGATCTCGCAAATACATGGAAGATTCTGAAGACATATAAAAAAGGTCCGATATACAGCGGAATAACGGAATCTTACTTTGTGGGATTGAAATCCCTGGAGATGACTGTTGACCCTGACTCAGAAGGCGTATCACGTGTTTCCATCAGAACTGCCAAAATTTTTTCCGTAGAATTGTTAGTACTTGACTTTCATTCAAACCTTTTTTCTGCGCTCATTTTATAATATTGTCACCACGGTTTTAAAGCAACAACTTTTTGCATAACATTTTAACATTAAAACATTCAAGGCCTGTTTAAGTGTAATTATATATTGCAGAAAATTACTCTACAATATATATACATATATATGTGTGTGTGTGTCTGTGTGTATATATATATAAGGAAAAGGGGCGAGTTATTACACTGCTACGAAACAAATTAGAAATGTTGTAATCTCTGTTACCAGTTACTATGTATTATTTCCAAGTCCTGCTTCTAAAGTGTTGCGAGATCGAACAACAGGCTAGTTTAATTGCTAGTTTACAGACCACGAATAATATTAAAAACTTTCAACAATATAAGAAAATAAAAAAAGGAAAACAATTTCAGGTATTTAATACAGAGAAACACAAATTTAACATGTAAAAGTTTGTTAATTTTATAAACTATAACTATTTTTCTAAATTTTTCAATCATATTTGATAAATATTTTTTTTAATTATTTTCAACCCTCCCCCCCTCCCCCCCCCCCCAAAGAAAAAAAAAGTATTATCATAACTCATACATTCTAATGTATTTCAATTAAAAATATATTTCAAACATTTGTAATTAAATGTTTTGCATTATAGATAGATTTTTAAGTATGATTGAAATCTATGATTTATTTATTTATTTATTTTTCATAATAATGACAAAAGAAAAAAAAAATCATTCGCAAGAGAAATATTATAGGATGTGATTTCAAATTTGTTTTTCAGTTTATTTGTATCAGCATTTTTCCAATAATTATCATTCATAAAGTTACGTTACTTAGCTATTATAATGCTTTTAATTAAAAAAAAAATCGGTTTAACTGATTTTTAGATTTTTCTTAAGGGCGAACAACCCTAAGGTAGATAAAACCAAAATAGTTATAAATATTACCCGAATTTGCGAATTTTTTTTTTCAAATTTTAATTGTGTTTTAAATTCTAAACTAGCTGGAACCCGTCGAATTCGACGGTCACTTTATTGACTGAAATGTTTCAAAAATTGTCGCATCACTATTCAAAT